>WNWK01003269.1:0-173201 GCA_009830355.1 Cherax destructor
TTATATATATATATATATATATATATATATATATATATATATATATATATATATATATATATATATATATATATTTCAAAACTACTATTTTTAACTAGTGATAATAGTAGTAGTAGTTTTGAAATTCAACTGAAGAAGCTTGTTTTGTAGGTGAAACGTTGTAGCACGTTTTACTCATGAACTTAGTGCAAGTTTTGACACCGTATTGTGGTCAAGACGACCACACCGTCCACCAGTGTCACTGTGACATACCAAACCGTCCACCAGTGTCACTGTGACCTACCACACCGTCCACCAGTGTCACTGTGACCTACCACACCGTCCACCAGTGTCACTGTGACCTACCACACCGTCCACCAATGCCACTGTGACCTACCACACCGTCCACCAGTGTCACTGTGACCTACCACACCGTCCACCAGTGTCCCTGTGACCTACCACACCGTCCACCAGTGCCACTGTGACCTACCACACCGTCCACTAGTGTCACTGTGACCTACCACACCGTCCACTAGTGTCACTGTGACCTACCACACCGTCCACCAATGTCACTATGACCTACCACACCGTCCACCAGTGTCACTGTGACCTACCACACCGTCCACTAGTGTCACTGTGACCTACCACACCGTCCACCAGTGTCACTGTGACCTACCACACCGTCCACCAGTGTCACTGTGACCACACTGTCCACCAGTGTCACTGTGACCTACCACACCGTCCACTAGTGTCACTGTGACCTACCACACCGTCCACTAGTGTCACTGTGACCTACCACACCGTCCACCAGTGCCACTGTGACCTACCACACCGTCCACCAGTGCCACTGTGACCTACCACACCGTCCACCAGTGCCACTGTGACCTACCACACCGTCCACTAGTGTCACTGTGACCTACCACACCGTCCACTAGTGTCACTGTGACCTACCACACCGTCCACCAGTGTCACTGTGACCTACCACACTGTCCACCAGTGTCACTGTGACCACACTGTCCACCAGTGTCACTGTGACCTACCACACCGTCCACTAGTGTCACTGTGACCTACCACACCGTCCACCAGTGCCACTGTGACCTACCACACTGTCCACTAGTGTCACTGTGACCTACCACACCGTCCACTAGTGTCACTGTGACCTACCACACCGTCCACCAGTGTCACTGTGACCTACCACACCGTCCACCAGTGTCACTGTGACCTACCACACCGTCCACCAGTGTCACTGTGACCACACTGTCCACCAGTGTCACTGTGACCTACCACACCGTCCACTAGTGTCACTGTGACCTACCACACCGTCCACCAGTGCCACTGTGACCTACCACACTGTCCACTAGTGTCACTGTGAAATACCACACCGTCCACTAGTGTCACTGTGACCTACCACACCGTCCACCAGTGTCACTGTGACCTACCACACCGTCCACCAGTGTCACTGTGACCACACTGTCCACCAGTGTGACTGTGACCTACCACACCGTCCACTAGTGTCACTGTGACCTACCACACCGTCCACCAGTGCCACTGTGACCTACCACACTGTCCACTAGTGTCACTGTGACCTACCACACCGTCCACCAGTGCCACTGTGACCTACCACACTGTCCACTAGTGTCACTGTGACCTACCACACCGTCCACTAGTGTCACTGTGACCTACCACACCGTCCACTAGTGTCACTGTGACCTACCACACCGTCCACCAGTGTCACTGTGACCACACCGTCCACCAGTGTCACTGTGACCTACACGCTACACCAAGTGTTACGATATATTGACAGTGATGTAACTGGTTTACAAAACTGACAAGATTGAAGAGCGAGATGCGTGTGCAAGAAGTGTTTGCTTCTCCATATTGATGGGCAACATGGAGGCAATATAGACTAATATTACGTGTATATGCTTAGTGTACAACACTGTGGATGTTCCTCTCATCTTAGTTCAATATACCTGCTACTCTTTTTTTTAGACACATTATACGTACACATGCAAGTTCCGCCTTATACGTATTAGGAACATTCTTGACTCTAGGAAAATATTGTTTTGATAAACACTGATAATTAATACGTTTTTAATAACATCTTGGAACGTTGCTCTTAATATCCCGATCAAAGTAATATATGATGTTTCTAAAACTGCAACGTAATTTCTGACTATGATGCGAAGATATATTAAGTAACATCATGTAGACTGGAATAGTTAAGAGGAAAAAGTTCTTATTTAATATACACCACGGTCTTGGTCATAAAATACCAGACCTGGTCGTGACCACACCAGACCTTGTCAAGACCACACCAGACCTTGTCATCAAGACCACACTAGACCTTATCATCAAGACTACACCAGACCTTGTCATCAAGACTACACCAGGCCTTGTCATAAAGACCACACCAGACCTTATCATCAAGACCATACCAGACCTTGTCATCAAGACCACACCAGACCTTATCATCAAGACCATACCAGGCCTTGTCATCAAGACCATACCAGGCCTTGTCATCAAGACCACACCAAGCCTTGTCAAGACCACACCAGACCTTATCATCAAGACCCCATCAGACCTTATCAAGACAACACCAGACTTTATCAAGACCACACCAGACCTTGTCATCAAGACCACACCACACGTGGTCGTGACCACACCAGACCTGGTCGTCAAAACCACACTGGGGTTAGTTTTTTAGTTTAATATCTTTATTATGCAGCCCATACCCATCCTGTGGGCGGTAGTCAAAATATTACAGAGGTACATAATTGGTCCAGAGACTGGACTCCAAAGTTTTGATAGCTGAACAAGTTACAGCGGTAATGAACTAGATCTGGTCACAATTATGACCAAGTTACAAAGGTAATGAGCTGGGAGCAAGCTGAAAACTAAAAATAGCTCAGGGCACCATACATACAAATTTAAATCATTCTACAAGGTAGAGGAGACAATGTATGCCCAAGATACAACACACACATCTAGTAGATCACACCAGCGGGCGTCTACTGTACTTACATCTTTGTTGTCAACCTCTGCAGGTGTTTCCATGACCAGGCAGGTCCTAGCCACGGTCCACTGTGCTGCCCTCACGTCACAGTCAACACTTGTGATTAATATCTCCAAGCCTTACTAGTTAAGTACATTTTGTACCCAAATCACTGGCAAGAATAATGAGAGAGGACGATCCTGAAGGAATGTTAACACGTGAATGACAAATGTTGCAGAATTAAGCAACTATGAGGTTGCTACCAGTTCGTATCACTTTCCTCTCAATCACGATCTAAAGAAGTAAATCTCTCGTCTCCAGGATCATGTATGGAGGATAATAATATCAAGTAGAGAGAGTGGGAGTTGAGTGCAGGTAGTAACCGCTCGCCAGCTGGCTCAAGACTAACCACTGCTCAGGGGACTTCAACCTTATCTCTCCTGGTAATTTCCACAAAGATGACACCATCATGAGTGTGTCAGTATTGCTTTCATCCGCCTCTGTCTTCCTTTAATTTAATATTCTCACCATACTTTATAAACCTAATAAAACCTGTTGTTATATCTACGTAACTTGTGACTCTAACAATCCTACAAATTCACAAGTTAACAGCAAAACAACAAAGATATATATATATATATATATATATATATATATATATATATATATATATATATATATATATATATATATATATATATATATATATATATATATGTTCACCTAATTGTGGTTGCAGGGTCGAGACTCAGCTCCTGTGTGTGTGTGTGTGTTCTAACGCACAGGTCATCTCCCAGTGAGGTTGGGTAATCCGATCAAGAAACTCATTAACAGTCGCTAATTCAATTACTATTTTGTCAGAAGCTTGTTGACATCACAGTTCGGATGACCCTCCGAACTGCAACACTTATCCTTCATGGTGCACACACACTGTACTTCTCGCCTCCAGGACTCAAGACCAGCTAACCGGCTTCCCTGAATCCATTCACATACATGTATATTATCTTGCTTACACTCCAACAGTACATCAAGTTATAAAACCCACTTGTCTCCACTTACTCCTATCTAATGTTGTCACACAAGCCTGTTGGATGTCCAAGTCTCTAGCACTCAAAACCTCCTTTACCATCTTCACCCTACCTTTCCTGGGACGACCCACACCCCTCCTTCCCTCTATTCCAGATTTATACGCCCTAATAATAATCATATTTTGCTCCATCCTCTCTAAATCTCCAGTCCACCTCAACAGCCCCTCCTTGATTCTCTAAATAATACTTTTGGTAACCCTACAACTTATAATCTCCAAGCTCTGAATTCTTTTCATATGATTCGCTCTCCTGAAACATGACAGCTCCACTACCTCCAGCCTCCTACTTGCTGTAACGTTGAAAACCCATGATTCACACCCAGGTACATTTTCCCTTTTTGCTTCCATGGATAATGTTTATGTTCTCCGATGCTTCAGTGCACCGCTTACATTTTCCTCTCAATTATATTGTTCACCTCACCTTTGACAGACTCATCTGCTGACAAGTCTACTCCCAAATATCTGAACACATTTACTTCCTCCATACTCCCTCCCTCCAATCTGATATCCAATCTTTCACTGCATCAATTTTTTTTGTCACTCTCACCACTTTGCTCTCTCCTACGTTCATGTTTAATTTCCTTCTTGTATGTACACATAAGTATAATTATCTTACATAGTAACTTGAGCAACTTACCTAGGATAACCAAAAAAAGTTATAAGGGGTAATCAGGTTTAATCCTTGGAAGGGGAGGGTAGCTTCTATTCCCTGGATGTAAAGCCCTTCATCAGCAGCAGATACTGCGTACTGCATTGGTAAAGAGCAGTCAGCCAGGTGCTGAGGTGTGAGGATGGAGCAGGTTTCGTCAGGAACAGGTCTGGATGAACCTCCAAGGACACTATACATATTTAGTGTTCAAGCTTAGTGAAGCTGAGAAGCTTAGTGAAGCTGAGAAGCTTAGTGAAGCTGAGAAGCTTAGTGAAGCTGAGAAGTTTGTTCATTTGAGTAATATTATTGGGAAGCACAGCGAAGCCTTCAAAAGGCCCCTCAGGTATGTAGGAAAAAATGTGTTAATAGGACATTTATTATAGAGATATGTCACCTGTCATGGCTTTATTTATCAATTAGAGAACCTAAGCTTACAGAGTACACAGAGTGGACCAAGGTCAAGTTCTACATGTCATGGGTGGGCTAAGTGATGGTTGTGTCCAGTTTGGGCAGGATGGACCTGGTAGGAACTTCTGAACTCATAAAACTATCAGAATTCTGTGCGATGGAATTGGTGGTGGCAATAAGGTTCTCTGATGATTTAATTTGTCATCTTAGAAGTTCATGAGATGGTTGTGGGAGTTTCGACGTTTATTGCAGGCACTGTTCAGGCTTATGAATTATTATGTGAGAAATTACCTGCATGAGGTTTACAGGGTATTACCTGAATTATTACTTGCAAGTAATTTGGGTGAGGTAAGTGGGACTTGATCACAGTAGGTCGCCGAACTGTCACTTCCTCGATGCTCACTTCATCACCACTCTCGCAAAAAGATAGACCTAATATTAAATTAATAATTACAATATTAAACATTAATACTAATAATGGTAAATTATAAAGTAATGTGGACTGTATATGATTTGGCTTGCTGGGTACACAGAATATAATTATTATACATAAATTATAATGGTATTATTAGAAAAGAAATTTGTATTACCATTTAATTACTGGATCACAATTTTTATTTGTAACACCCTAACACTACCCCAATAGCTAGAGTTTACGATGGCCAACGCAAAACTACTGTACATTATAGGTAAGCATCACTTAGCTAAGGAAGGATTGGAGTCCCATATTTTTCCGTCCTTGTAGCTGAATTGTAAGGGTTTTCCACACTATTTATCCCAATTCTTCAGCGGGAACGTGTCAGTAATTTCCAGATTACAGATTGAGTCGATATACACCAATTGAACTTCGATGACGCCTGATTACATGACTATTATAACAACTAGTGTACACACATTAAATTCACTATGGGGTCCTCCCCTGTCCGCTCTCCGGCTGTTCTACAACCCCCCTCACTCGAAATTTCTCGAAGGGTCAAATCAGCATCACATTTTAATACACAATTATTATATTATTAAAATTTACACATGCTGAATTTAGGAAAATTAATTATTTTCCACAATGCTATTTCTTTGATTTGCTTGCTGTTGTTTTTACGACATGGCATGGTATAAACGCCTGGGCTAGTTTATTTTATTGTCTCTCATTGTTACCAAGTCCTTAGCTGGGTATGTTGCTGGCTACGCTGAGTTTACTCTTGGCAAGAAGGCTGAAGGTAATGGTCGAAATCTGTCTGCTGACTCTTTGGTTGTGTCGAGGATTTTCTTGGCGTTACTTCTACAAGTGTTAATGCAGTGCGCTGGGAACTGCAGTCTGGTTAAAGCCGTGTTTACCTCGAAGAGGTAAACACGACTAATAATCCTTTATGTTCTGAAGTTGAATTCTATAATAACTCCTTACTCTGTTACATTTTCTAGACGTATTACTATGTAGGAACAACAATAAATTATATTTCAGGGTGTACAGGAAGTCCACAAAGACTACATGTCACACCGTGACAATACCTGGAGGGGTTTCGGGGTCAACGCTCCCGCGACCCGGTCCGTGACCAGGCCTCGTGGTGGATCAGGGCCTGATCAACCAGGGTGTTACTACTAGCCACAAGTAAACCTACGTACGAGACCACAGCCCGGCTGGTCAGGTACTGACTTTAGGTGCCTGTCCAGCGCCTCCTTGAAGACAGCCAGGTCTATTGGGGAATTACCAATAGACCTCTACATAGTAATATGTTTAGAAAAGGCAGACATTCATTTTGCTCCTCCTGCTTGGTCAACCTGATTTAGAGTTCTACAGAGTTGATTTCAATAAGTATAGTCCGTCGAGTCTCACGTGAGCGATGACTAGGATATTTTCCACACATCTCAGTAACATTACTCTGTTGGGGATTTCCAGTTTCAGTTTATCCTCTTCCAGGTGCTCCGTGTACAGGTTAACCAGGATTACACCGAGGGATGAGCCTTGACCATCCCACTAGGTTGTCTATATAATGAGTCGTCGAACGAGAGGCAGCTGAAATCGATGAACACCTCATTAATGTACACGAATTCCTCAGCTGGGGAAAAAAGCTCCCTGTCGTTAGTGACTTTTTGGCGGCGTAGAAGGCAGGTTAGGTAAGCTTTGTCAGGAAACGGGAAAAGTGCTTCCTGACGCGGGTCTTAGTCGTAGAGGAATAGCTTGTGTAGTGGGGGGACTAGTGAACAAAGATGTGACGTTATTACTAACAAGTTTTTGTTTTTTAACGTTGGTGCTTTAAAAACTGTTTAATAAATCAGCCGAGTGCAGGAGGTGAACCAGACTGATCATGCCTGGGAGATTGCAGAGTTTTTGTTCTGTTACGTTGTGTGTGGCGCACTTAAACCTGCCCGATCACACTGGTGTAACTGTAAGGAAGGACTTTTAATTTTCAGGTTTTGGGTAACTCATGTATACGTGTTGGTCTCATGTTGTTGGGGAATAAGTTGAGAAAATCATTCACACCATTAGATAAAGACGCAACCATATATATATATATATATATATATATATATATATATATATATATATATATATATATATATATATATATATATATATATATATATATATATATATATATATATTATATATATATGTCGTACCGAATTGGTAAAATTGGTCAGTTAGCAAGAACTTATTTAAAATTAAGTCGTTTCTAAAATTTTATCTTATATGTTTAAAAATATATTTTTTTCATTTACGTTAATGTAATAATTAATAATTTTGTACCAAAAGTACCTTAGAAAACTTACCTAACAAGCGCAATTTAATTTAGACTAATCCAACTAAATATATTTTAGATAAGTTTACAATAATTTAATAAACAAACACAATAAAATATATTTTTTTCGTTACGTTCAGAATGATTTTTGCGAAATTATTGCATACACAAATTTTCGCTTGTCTTATTGGGCAAGAAGAGCGTTGCTATTTAAGCCAAAATAGCAAGCTTTACCTATTCGGAATGACATATATATGCAATAATCGCGAACAAGCGATACCAGATGGAAAACAACCAAAGGAGGAGTTGAATGATAGCTTTAGGCCTTTCGTGTTGCAATCAACACTTCATCATGGAGCTTGCAATGTTGCAGAAATGAGTAGGAAACCCAGTAGTTTCGTTCAGGGGAACGATTCAAACTCATTCTTCAACAATGTAAGCTCCTGATGTGTTGATTGCAACACGAAAGGCCTAGAGCTATCATTCAACTCCCCCCTATGAGTGTTTGCAGCACTGCAGTCTTCCTTCGTCGGTCATAATGACGGAACCAGCGGGCACCTGTCAGGGAGGTGTTGACACTCCCACCTGCACATCACTGTTCCTCTCCCAGGAGAGTGTCAGGTCGTCTGATGAAGACCCATGTCAGCACACTGTTGCTGACAAATATGTTATTATTCTGTTCGCTGTATTGGATTGAAGGAGTTCCAGGTGGGCGAAACGTCTCATTAATACATGTCAAAATAAAAAAATCTGAGTCTTAAATCCATGTCACCATCTTAATTTTAACATAGGTAGGCAGTGGGGGTTATAACATAGCCTTGACAAACGTTTCCCACCCAGTGGGCTTTATCAAGTCACAAACAGATCTACCTGGATAAAAGGTACATGAGTATTTATAGGATTTAGTCAGGTGGAGAATGCTGCATGTGACAATCTTCAAAGTAGGGTGATAGAGTTTAGAATCTTGGGTATCTTTAAAAAGAGATTGGATAAGTATATGAGTAGACCTACTGCAGTGTTCCTCCATTCTTAAGTACTTATGTGGGATAGCGATGAAGAAGTTTCTTGGCAATAGGTTCAACTATGTTGTAGAAGCCGTTGTTCTGGTTGAAGTTGTTGGATATACAGATAAGTGATGATTCCAGGATTCTTCAGTATTGAGTGTTGTCTTCTCTGGCGATGAGTCTTGCGTTTCTGTAGTTGATTAAATGGTTGTGTGAATTTCGGTGTTGAACACAGGCATTCCTTGGATCGTCAGATCTGCCTGCATACTGGTGTTCTGAAATACGTGTTTGTGTTTGAAGGTCTCTGGATGTTTCGCCAACGTATAATTTGCTGGAGTCATTACAAGGGATTGTGTATACCGCTGCAGTGGCTTGAAGCTTGTCCTATTACTGTAAATGTCCTTGATGGTGGTGGATGTGGAGGTAGATACTTGGAATGAGGTATTGGATTATTATTATTATAATCAAAAGAAGCGCTAAACCACAAGGGTTATACAGCATGAGGTATTGGAAAAGATATTGCAAACGTGTTTGGCAATGGAGTTGGTGGGGAGGACTATGTATCTCTTCTCGGCAGTGTCTTCTCTGGTTGTGTTGATGAGGTGATATAACATAGGCTTCATGGCCACGTCAGTACACAGTAGGTAGCAGGGGATATAACATAGCCTTCATGGCCACGTCAGTACACAGTAGGTAGCAGGGGATATAATAGAGCCTTCATGGCCGCTCGTTTATTGTGGACCAGTGTGTAGTAGGGTGGCAGTCAACAACTATATAGGGAGGTGGTAATACCTGCTTGTAATATGAGTGGGAAACGGAAACCTGTTAAACGCTTTGCACTCTAGAAGGATTGCTACACACCCCTTTATGTCTCATGAAAACAAAAACATGATGACAGGTAATTCTCACAAACTTCTAATTATGTTCACTTGTGTTTTTAGTTTTTTTGGTTATATTTTCCTTTTCTACGCTTGCTACGCAGAAGAAACGTTCGGAAGTAAAGATACAAAAGATACATGGTTGGAACGGGTGGCGGGGGCCGATGATCCCAGGAACCACCAAAATTATGATTTGGTGCGAGGGAGAGTTTCAGAGTCATCCTGAGCAGCGGAATTGTTCACCACTTTCAGGAACCAGACGTCACACCCTGTGTTATGACGTCAGATAACACACCCTGTGTTATGACGTCAGATAACACCTTGCCCAGTGTGTGGTGTTCTTGTGTTCAGTCACAAGTGTCACACTATGATGTCCACTAACAAGTGTCACACTATGATGTCCACTAACAAGTGTCATAGTATGATGTCCACTAACAAGGTCACACTATGATGTCCACTAACAAGTGTCTCATTAAGATGTCCACTCGGCGTCTCACTACAACTCGGACATCGCTGTTGTGTTTGTCTTCTGAAACGTCTCCTGGTCGTCTCTCTAATTCTCTTTTTCTAAAACTGTTCTCTCCTCTTCTGCCATCTCTTTATGTACCCTTTCCCCATCCTGCCTCACCATCCCTTTATTCTTCGTCGCTTCTCTTACTTTCTCCTTCTCAACTATTCTCTCCACGTCCTCCCACCACAGTTCATTAATCTTCTAGTTCCCTTGCTGTTAGTTTTACAGGTAAACGTCTTAGTTCCTTATTGTTATCTTTCTCATATGTTGAAAACGCTGAGACATATGCAATGATATCTCTTATCTCAAGTACGCGGTGATTCAGTGTGTGTTAGTTACCATTTTGTCCTAGGCACATGTCGATTAGACACTAGGCCTGTTGTATGTGTGTGTGTGTGTATGTGTGTATGTGTGTGTGTACTCACCTAATTGTACTCACCTAATTGTGGTTGCAGGGGTCGAGACTCAGCTCCTGGCCCCGCCTCTTCGCTGTCTGCTACTGGGTCTCTGCTCTCCCTGCTCCATGAGCTTTATCATACCTGTCTTAAAACTATGTATGGTTCCTGCCTCCACTATATCTTTCTAGTCATTCCACTTCCTGACTACTCTATGCTGAAGAAAGTTTCCTGACATCCCTTTGACTCATCTGAGTCTTCAGCTTCCAGTTGTGCCCCTTGTTTCTGTGTTCCCTCTCGGGAAACAACCTGTCACTATCTACCTTGTCAATTCCTCGCAGTATTTTGTATGTCGTTATCATGTCTCCTCTGACCCTTCTTTCCTCCAGTGTTGTTAGTCCTATTTCCCTCAACCTTTCTTCATAAGACAGACCCCTGAGTTGTGGAACTAACCTTGTGTGTGTGTGCGTGCGTGCGCGAACGCGCCTCAACAAGTGCATCGTAATGCATAATGGTTACAACAATAAACTGTTTGGAAACCCAAAGCCAAGACGACAGCCAGAGGACCTTGGTACAGTCACTAGCAACGACTCACCCAACAGCCAAGACGACAGCCAGAGGACCTTGGTACAGTCACTAGCAACGACTCACCCAACAGCCAAGACGACAGCCAGAGGACCTTGGTACAGTCACTAGCAACGACTCACCCAACAGCCAAGACGACAGCCAGAGGACCTTGGTACAGTCACTAGCAACGACTCACCCAACAGCCAAGACGACAGCCAGAGGACCTTGGTACAGTCACTAGCAACGACTCACCCAACAGCCAAGACGACAGCCAGAGGACCTTGGTACAGTCACTAGCAACGACTCAGAATATAGCAAACAACAAAGACAACAACTCTCCCAGGCGAGAGAGGACCTGCCATCATCAAACACTACTCCAAAGCTAGGGACGACACCCATTATTTTTCATTCACTACAACGCTCACCTGTATATGACTGAAGAAGCCTACTGTGTAGGCGAAACGTTTCAACAATAGATACCCAACTGTTGCACATGTGTCTTAATCATCAACTTGTTGGTATTTCATACTATTTTTCAACCTAATAGGAAGCAGAGCTTCGTATAGTTAGAAACATCGTTTACGGAACTGAGAAAGCTTTAGCACTGGACACGACAGGTCGCAGGTTGATGGACTAGCCTATGTTGGGGGAGGAGGGCGGCAATATTTAGGTCTGTGTAGGTCTTTGTCATGTTTCACTCTGTGCTGAGTTTTGTAAAGTCATATTTCGCCCTGTGTAGAGCTTTGTCACGTTTCCGTGTAGAGTTTTGTAATGTTTCATGTGTAGAGATTTGTAAATTCATGTTCCACTGTGTAGAGCTTCGTCAAATCATGTTTAGGTCTGCGTAGTGCTTAAAGTCATGCTCTGTCCAAGCTCTACAGAGCGAAACGTCCCAGTAAAAGCTCTGAGCTTTTCTTCAGTAGTAACCCTTCATAACCCACTCACTAGAACTCACCTTCAACATGCTGACCAACTTCGGTCTACGAATTAAAAAAGAATTAGGCTACACCGCGAGGATGCAGAACACAGGACGAGGCTACACCGCCAGGATGCAGAACACAGGACGAGGCTACACCGCAGGATGCAGAACACAGGACGAGGCTACACCGCCAGGATGCAGAACACAGGACGAGGCTACACCGCCAGGATGCAGAACACAGGACGAGGCTACACCGCGAGGATGCAGAACACAGGACGAGGCTACACCGCCAGGATGCAGAGCACAGGACGAGGCTACACCGCGAGGTTGCAGAGCACAGGACGAGGCTACACCGCCAGGATGCAGAGCACAGGACGAGGCTACACCGCCAGGATGCAGAACACAGGACGAGGCTACACCGCCAGGATGCAGAGCACAGGACGAGGCTACACCCCAGGATGCAGAGCACAGGACGAGGCTACACCGCGAGGATGCGGAACACAGGACGAGGCTACACCCCAGGATGCAGAGCACAGGACGAGGCTACACCGCCAGGATGCAGAGCACAGGACGAGGCTACACCGCGAGGATGCGGAACACAGGACGAGGCTACACCGCCAGGATGCAGAACACAGGACGAGGCTACACCGCCAGGATGCAGAACACAGGACGAGGCTACACCGCCAGGATGCAGAACACAGGACGAGGCTACACCGCCAGGATGCAGAGCACAGGACGAGGCTACACCGCCAGGATGCAGACACAGGACGAGGCTACACCGCCAGGATGCAGACACAGGACGAGGCTACACCGCCAGGATGCGGAGCACAGGACGAGGCTACACCGCCAGGATGCAGAGCACAGGACGAGGCTACACCCCAGGATGCAGAGCACAGGACGAGGCTACACCGCCAGGATGCAGAGCACAGGACGAGGCTACACCCCAGGATGCAGAGCACAGGACGAGGCTACACCCCAGGATGCAGAGCACAGGACGAGGCTACACCGCCAGGATGCAGAGCACAGGACGAGGCTACACCGCCAGGATGCGGAACACAGGACGAGGCTACACCGCCAGGATGCAGAGCACAGGACGAGGCTACACCGCCAGGATGCAGAGCACAGGACGAGGCTACACCGCCAGGATGCGGAACACAGGACGAGGCTACACCCCAGGATGCAGAGCACAGGACGAGGCTACACCGCCAGGATGCAGAGCACAGGACGAGGCTACACCCCAGGATGCAGAGCACAGGACGAGGCTACACCGCCAGGATGCAGAGCACAGGACGAGGCTACACCGCCAGGATGCGAACACAGGACGAGGCTACACCGCCAGGATGCAGAGCACAGGACGAGGCTACACCGCCAGGATGCAGAGCACAGGACGAGGCTACACCGCCAGGATGCGGAACACAGGACGAGGCTACACCGCCAGGATGCAGAGCACAGGACGAGGCTACACCGCCAGGATGCAGAGCACAGGACGAGGCTACACCGCCAGGATGCAGAGCACAGGACGAGGCTACACCCCCAGGATGCAGAGCACAGGACGAGGCTACACCGCCAGGATGCAGAGCACAGGACGAGGCTACACCGCCAGGATGCAGAGCACAGGACGAGGCTACACCCCCAGGATGCAGAGCACAGGACGAGGCTACACCGCCAGGATGCAGAGCACAGGACGAGGCTACACCGCCAGGATGCGGAACACAGGACGAGGCTACACCGCCAGGATGCAGAGCACAGGACGAGGCTACACCGCCAGGATGCAGAGCACAGGACGAGGCTACACCGCCAGGATGCGGAACACAGGACGAGGCTACACCCCCAGGATGCAGAGCACAGGACGAGGCTACACCGCCAGGATGCAGAGCACAGGACGAGGCTACACCCCCAGGATGCAGAGCACAGGACGAGGCTACACCGCCAGGATGCAGAGCACAGGACGAGGCTACACCGCCAGGATGCGGAACACAGGACGAGGCTACACCGCCAGGATGCAGAGCACAGGACGAGGCTACACCGCCAGGATGCAGAGCACAGGACGAGGCTACACCGCCAGGATGCGGAACACAGGACGAGGCTACACCGCCAGGATGCAGAGCACAGGACGAGGCTACACCGCCAGGATGCAGAGCACAGGACGAGGCTACACCGCCAGGATGCAGAACACAAGACGAGGCTACACCGGCGAGGATGCAGAACAAGACGAGGCTACACTGGCGAGGATGCAGAACAAGACGAGGCTACACCGGCGAGGCTGTAGACATGTCAACAACCCTAGCAGCTCCGTTGAGAACTAAACCCAATGTAGACAGATATAAATCATATTAAAATAGTCTTAGTTAAACGTGACTACGAGATCTGCTCGGAAATTTGAGATATTTACATTTACTCAAAACACGAATGATTATCCTAAGTGCTAAGTGATTCAGTCACACGAAACAACGACACAAATCACTATAACCCTGACCTTACTAATGCATGGGTCACGCTGGGCATTAGTAGTGCTGGGAGTAGAGGTAGTAGTAGTAGTAGTATTACGCAGTACTACTTTGCAGACAGAGTACATACTAGGGTCAAAGGCTGCAAGTCTCGCTCAAGGAAAAGGATCTTGTGGTGAGTATCATACCGAGCACATCCGAGTCGCACATCACCCAAATAACTTTTGCAGCAAATAGGCGCCTGATAAACCTAAGAACAGCCTTTCGACACATGAGGAAAGAGTCATTCAAGACACTGTGTTACCAGTATTGAACTCACACCTGGTCAAGCACGTTAAGACATTGGAGAAAATGCAAAGGTTTGCAACAAGACTAGTCCCAGAGCTAAAGGGCATGTCCTACGAGGAGAGGTTAAGGGACATCAACCTGACGACACATGAGGAAGGAGGGATAGGGAGGACATGATAACAACGTATAAAATACTGAGAGAACTTTACAAGGTGGATAGTGAGTGGCAGAATGGTTCAGAGATGGGACATAGCAACAAGGGGTCACAACTTTAAAGTTGAAAACTGAGATGAGTCACAGGGATGTTGGGAAGTATTTCTTCAGTCATTGAGTTGTCAGGAAGTGGAACAATCTGGAGAGTGATGTAGTAGAGGCAGGATCCATACATAGATTTAAGAAGAGATACGATAAAGCTCTTGGAGCAGGGAGAGAGAAAGGACCTAGTAGTGACCAGCGAAAAGGCGGAGTGGGTGAGTAGACAGCGTCACTGGGGTTAAGATAGGAGACAGCCTTGCATCATATCTCTGTGCACTACACACTTATAAGACCGCTGATAACGAAAACAAGAGTAATGGTGGACTTTGTGCTAGAAAAGAGTGAAGTGGGGATAGGTGGAGGAGTTTTGAGGGAACGAGGGGAAATTATGAGGGGAGGGGGAGGTACGGGTAGGGAAGCAGGACAGTGTGAGGATGATGAGGGGAAGGAATGAGAAATAAGAGGTTAGATTAGGTAAGATATGTAAGGAAACAGGACAAGTGTTTTCTGACGCGGGTCTTAGTCATATGACGATCCACAGCTGGAGCTTTTAGCCATCTGATCGAGGCCTTCCACTGGCTTACCACTTCACCTCTTTAAAAATTATAATTAAAAATCAGAGATAAGAGGATATGGTTGCTGGGGAAGCAGATAAAAAAGACGAGAACACAAGATCCCCTGGAAGACAAAACACATCCATGAATTAAAATTGATTAAGGCATCTCCGTATACTGTAAGCCCAGCCCCATCTACCTCGGTGAGGAAGGTATTCCTGTATCCTATAAAAACCAGCCCTCTTCTACACAGATGATCCGGAGAGGATATCCCTGTATTTCACAAATCCACGGCATTGTAAGTTAGTTTTGAATTGTTCCAGTCACGTTATTGTCACTTATTCTTTATATACCAAATTTCAAGTGAGGACGATGTTGGTTGTTCATTATTTGCGTTTAAAGCCTATCGACTACACGATGGTTGTTAAGGCTGTAGTAACCTGTTCACCACACACACATTATATATATATATATATATATATATATATATATATATATATATATATATATATATATATATATATATATATATATATAGAGAGAGAGAGAGAGAGAGAGAGAGAGAGAAATACCCCTCTCGGTGTAGTACAAGAAAATATTTACCACATCAAACATCCATAGGAGTAGAAGAGCGAGACATTATTACTTGATGTAACTAGTTCCACGCAGTGACCATCATCAGAAACCTCACCTGTTCACATGTGTCCTGCTTCGTACCCGGTGGTGGTGTGGTGGTGGTGGTGGTGGTGGTGGTGGTGGTGGTGGTGGTGGTGGTGGTGGTGGTAACGGTAGATTATTTTTTAACCAAACTGGGTACATGAACAGTGGTGCTACAGTATTCTATATGATAGTCACACAGTGGGAACACCAGCTCTTGTTTCCTTGTCGTATTCCATCATGCACGATGGTGGTGGTGGTGGTGGTGGTGGTGGTGGTGGTGGTGGTGGTAATGGAGGGGATGGAATATTGTGACTTGTATTGAAGCCAAATACTGAATCTCACAGTAGTACAACCCCCCCCCCCCCCGTCTACTACCACCACCACTACTACTTCCTGTACTAACCACTACCACGTCTACTAGCACTACTTCCACTACCACCACCACTACTACTTCCTCTACTAACCACTACCACGTCTACTAGCACTACTTCCACTACCACCACCACTACTACTTCCTCTACTAACCACTACCACGTCTACTAGCACTACTTCCACTACCACCACCACTACTACTTCCTCTACTAACCACTACCACGTCTACTAGCACTACTTCCACTACCACCACCACTACTACTTCCTCTACTAACCACTACCACGTCTACTACCACTACCACCACTACTGCTACTTCCTCTACTAACCACTACCACGTCTACTACCACTACCACCACTACTGCTACTTCCTCTACTAACCACTACCACGTCTACTACCACTACCACCACTACTGCTACTTCCTCTACTAACCACTACCACGTCTACTACCACTACCACCACCACTACTACTTCCTCTACTAACCACTACCACGTCTACTACCACTACCACCACCACTGCTACTTCCTCTACTAACCACTACCACGTCTACTACCACTACCACCACCACTACTACTTCCTCTACTAACCACTACCACGTCTACTAGCACTACTACCACTACCACCACCACCACTATCTCCAGTCCACTACCCAATGATCTATTCTTTTATAAACTTAAAACAACGACCTGTGTAAACCACAGATCAGAATTTTAAACCAGATAACAGATATTTTTCCGAACCCACTTAGATAAGAGGGTTTAGATAAGAGTAACTTCCGTTCTGGTTATTTAACCACAGAACCACATTATTATTTCTGTTATTTTATTATGTTTAGTATTAATTTATTATGCATGGGAAAGTGCTAAACCCGCAGGGGCCATACAACACCTGGGGGGAATGGGAGACGATCAGGTTCGATCTGAGAGGGTAACTCGCGTTCTTTGGATCAAGAGCCCATGTCCAGCATCAAGGCACACTCGCCCCCCCCATCCTCCCTAGAAAGGAATAACGTAGCTGATTCATGTTTTTTTTTTACATTCTTGATCAGCCTCTCCTGTTTTTATCCTGTATTTCTGGCTGTTTGTCCGACTGGCTGGCTGTTTGTCCGGTTGGCTGGCTGTTTGTCCGGTTGGCTGGCTGGCTGTCTGTCCGGCTGGCTGTCTGTCCTGCTGGCTGTCTGTCCGGCTGGCTGTCTGTCCGGCTGGCTGTCTGTCCGACTGGCTGGCTGCTTGTCCGACTGGCTGGCTGCTTGTCCGACTGGCTGGCTGCTTGTCCGACTGGCTGGCTGCTTGTCCGACTGGCTGGCTGCTTGTCCGACTGGCTGGCTGCTTGTCCGACTGGCTGGCTGCTTGTCCGGCTGGCTGGCTGATTGTCCGACTGGCTGGCTGCTTGTCCGACTGGCTGGCTGCTTGTCCGACTGGCTGGCTGCTTGTCCGGCTGGCTGGCTGCTTGTCCGGCTGGCTGGCTGTTTGTCCGACTGGCTGGCTGCTTGTCCGACTGGCTGGCTGCTTGTCCGACTGGCTGGCTGCTTGTCCGACTGGCTGGCTGCTTGTCCGACTGGCTGGCTGCTTGTCCGGCTGGCTGGCTGCTTGTCCGACTGGCTGGCTGGTTGTCCGACTGGCTGGCTGGTTGTCCGACTGGCTGGCTGGTTGTCCGACTGGCTGGCTGGTTGTCCGACTGGCTGGCTGGCTGTCCGACTGGCTGGCTGCTTGTCCGACTGGCTGGCTGCTTGTCCGGCTGGCTGGCTGCTTGTCCGACTGGCTGGCTGTTTGTCCGACTGGCTGGCTGTTTGTCCGACTGGCTGGCTGCTTGTCCGACTGGCTGGCTGTTTGTCCGACTGGCTGGCTGCTTGTCCGACTGGCTGGCTGCTTGTCCGACTGGCTGGCTGCTTGTCCGACTGGCTGGCTGCTTGTCCGACTGGCTGGCTGGTTGTCCGACTGGCTGGCTGGTTGTCCGACTGGCTGGCTGGTTGTCCGACTGGCTGGCTGGTTGTCCGACTGGCTGGCTGGTTGTCCGACTGGCTGGCTGCTTGTCCGACTGGCTGGCTGCTTGTCCGGCTGGCTGGCTGTTTGTCCGACTGGCTGGCTGTTTGTCCGACTGGCTGGCTGCTTGTCCGACTGGCTGGCTGTTTGTCCGACTGGCTGGCTGTTTGTCCGACTGGCTGGCTGTTTGTCCGACTGGCTGGCTGCTTGTCCGACTGGCTGGCTGCTTGTCCGACTGGCTGGCTGTTTGTCCGACTGGCTGGCTGTTTGTCCGACTGGCTGGCTGTTTGTCCGACTGGCTGGCTGTTTGTCCGACTGGCTGGCTGCTTGTCCGACTGGCTGGCTGCTTGTCCGACTGGCTGGCTGCTTGTCCGGCTGGCTGGCTGGCTGGCTGGCTTCCTGTCGTCTCTCTGATTCTGTATGAAGTCCTGGTATGACTTCCTGTCGTCTATCTGTGTCTAGTTTCATGTCGTCATGATTACGACATGTATGAGATATTCACAGAACTTGACGAAGTTAATAAAAACAATACCACATCAACAACACTGACGTCAGCAATCTCCGAACACTGACATCAAGAACCTCACATGAACAATATC
This sequence comes from Cherax destructor, assembly GCA_009830355.1. Taxonomy (NCBI): domain Eukaryota; kingdom Metazoa; phylum Arthropoda; class Malacostraca; order Decapoda; family Parastacidae; genus Cherax; species Cherax destructor. The sequence continues at coordinate 19,285 of WNWK01003269.1, forward strand.
GACATCAATATCACACGAACAACACTGACATCAACAATCTCACACGAACAACACTGACATCAACAAGCTCACACGAACAACACTGACATCAAAAATCTCACACGAACAACACTGACATCAACAATCTCACACGAACAACACTGACATCAACAATCTCACACGAACACTGACATCAACAATCTCACACGAACAATACTGACATCAACAATCTCACTGAACAACACTGACATCAACAATCTCACACGAACAACACTGACGTCAACAATCTCACACGAACAACACTGACGTCAACAATCTCACACGAACAACACTGACATCAACAATCTCACACGAACAACACTGATATCAACAATCTCACACGAACACTGACATCAACAATCTCACACGAACAACATTGACATCAGCAATCTCACACGAACAACACTGACATCAACAATCTCACACGAACACTGACGTCAACAATCTCACCGAACAACATTGACATCAGCAATCTCACCGAACAACAGTGACATCAACAATCTCACCGAACAGTGACATCAACAATCTCACCGAACAACATTGACATCAGCAATCTCACCGAACAACAGTGACATCAACAATCTCACACGAACAACACTGACATCAACAATCTCACCGAACAACACTGACATCAACAATCTCACACGAACAACAGTGACATCAACAATCTCACACGAACAACACTGACATCAACAATCTCACACGAACAACACTGACATCAACAATCTCACACGAACAACATTGACATCAATAATCTCACCGAACAACATTGACATCAACAATCTCACACGAACAACACTGACATCAACAATCTCACCGAACAACAGTGACATCAACAATCTCACACGAACAACACTGACATCAACAATCTCACCGAACAACACTGACATCAACAATCTCACACGAACAACACTGACATCAACAATCTCACACGAACAACACTGACATCAACAATCTCACACGAACAACATTGACATCAGCAATATCACCGAACAACACTGACGTCAACAATCTCACACGAACACTGACATCAACAATCTCACCGAACAACACTGACATCAACAATCTCACACAAACAACACTGACATCAACAATCTCACACAAACAACACTGACATCAACAATCTCACACGAACAACACTGACGTCAACAATCTCACACGAACAACACTGACATCAACAATCTCACACGAACAACACTGACATCAACAATATCACACGAACACTGACATCAACAATCTCACACGAACACTGACATCAACAATCTCACACGAACACTGACATCAACAATCTCACACGAACAACACTGACATCAACAATCTCACAAGAACAACACTGACATCAACAATCTCACATGAGCAACACTGACATCAACAATCTCACACGAACAACACTGACATCAACAATCTCACAAGAACAACACTGACATCAACAATCTCACAAGAACAACACTGACATCAACAATCTCACATGAGCAACACTGACATCAACAATCTCACACGAACAACACTGACATCAACAATCTCACAAGAACAACACTGACATCAACAATCTCACAAGAACAACACTGACATCAACAATCTCACACGAACACTGACATCAACAATCTCACAAGAACAACACTGACATCAACAATCTCACATGAGCAACACTGACATCAACAATCTCACAAGAACAACACTGACATCAACAATCTCACAAGAACAACACTGACATCAACAATCTCACAAGAACAACACTGACATCATCAATCTCACATGAGCAACACTGACATCAGGAAATACTTGTCCAGTAACAAGGTGATAAGAAATTGTAATGGCGCATTTGGACGAGGTAGCGGTGGTAGAAAATGCATTATCAATTTCCAGAGTACGTAATGAGGGTCAGCAACCCTTGGTACAAGAATGCTTGTAGACTGTAGGAAGCAGGGGCCAGGAGCTGAGGCTTGACCCCAGCCAACACAGGTCGATGAGCACGTACACACATATACGTACATACCCATACATACCCTCAACGTACCGTCATGAGTAACGGAACCTCACGCACGTATATACCTTCACGTACAATGGTATATAAGTCAACCTCACACACACGTATATAGCCTCAAGTACTGTGGTAGATAAGTCAACCTCACACACGTACATAACCTCACGTACTATGGTAGATAAGTTAACCTCACACACGTACATAACCTTACGTACTGTGATAGATAAGCCATCTCACACACAGTAGTCAACCTCACACACGTACATAACCTTACGTACTGTTGTAGATAAGTCAACCTGACACACGTACATAGCCTCACGTACTGTGGTAGATCAATCAACCTCACACACGTACACACACACACACACACACACATACACACAGACGCCATACAACCACACTAGTGTAGATCCCTAATACCTATGATGGTTTGATGGCAATTACGTACCATCAGCTGCCGTCAGATACGCAACAGGTCCACAATAGTGACGTATTTGCTCGGGTACCCGGAAAACTGCTACTCTTGTTGATAACACCAGCATACCACTCGTTCTGTCCGACTGACTCAGCCCTCTCCAACACATATTACACAGGTTATCAAACTTCCCACCTTTCCTTTTTTTTCCTGACAGTCCAATAGATCACACATTTAACCTATTTAATCTAACATTCGTATATGTGAATTCTAAGTGCATGCGGAAGAGAAAAATAATAAGATTATATTTTACTCAGACGAAGCCAGTGCCAATGCGGAGATTGGGACACTTCTAGCATGCCTTATCGCCTTTCTTAAAAGCTAGCAGTTTTTGAATTTCCTGCAGTATCAGATAACTGCTATAAAATAAGTAGGTTAGAGCGGCCTGGTGGTCACATCTTGGTGAGCGGTCAGGCAGGAAGGTTGGCTGCCAGTCTCCAGGGACACAACAAGCATCTTAACAAAGAAACCTAACTGATCAACATCATTCATGTCTAACATGTCTGCGAGATGCGATCTGCCTATTGACGTGAGTATATTTTTACATTAACAAATTTACTTTTTTTTTTCAATATATCAGGCCAAAACAAATTTCCAATAGTAAGCTATAATATAAAGCTCTTCTACATAGAAGCAATTTTTTTTGAAAATAGAATTATAAAAGTACATTTAAAATTAAATAGCATGATAAAAATAAATCACTTGGAGACAGAAATTCAGAAAATTAAGTAATCTGTATATTTCGATCTCCTGTTGGGATCCTCTTCGGCAGGAAGTCGAAATATACTGACCAATTTTGTAGATAAACGGTTCAGAGAACCACTGATGAAATGATTATATCAACTCCAGACTGAGGGACTGATTTCCTCAAACTCTGATCTTCACCATTCTTTATATTGGACTGATGAAGCCACTGTGTGGCGAAACGTTTAAACAATAAAGATACCCAAGTGTTGCACATGTGTATAATTTTTCAACAGACCAATTAATTTTCTGAGTTTCTGTCACCGTGCGAGTTATTACTGAGAATTGACAAGTGTACATTACACTTTAGCTATTCATTAAATAACATATTTAATTAAAGGCCTTCATAGCATGCGCTATAAATTTCGAGTGCACCTTTTCAATGGCATTTACAAAAAAAAAAATCACACAACAGATGAGAGTTGTAAGAGAGTTTACTGTGTTACAATTGTCATTTCAGACCGTATCTTGGGTATAACCGTAAATCCACCTCTGATTTAATTACAGTTAATGGGTACCCGTGGATACCACTGGAATTGTACTCACAATACACTCTCAGTCTCTTGGAATGAGTACAAGCCATGAGAACACTTCCCCTGGTTCTCTCAGACCAGTCTCTCCTCTTGCCATTCCTGACCTTAAAACTCTGCTAGTCTGACCCAACTTAAAGTAACTCTTCAGAGAGGACCTAGTAAATACATGAGAGTTATAGACTAATGAGATTTGCTTTAAGAGATAGGTCCACAAAAAGCCCATTGATAGCGGAAGAGACAAGGCCTGTTACATGACTAATTATTAAGATTACAAACTCAAATTGCGTCTCTAATGTATGATGTGACTGGAGCAGCATCAATGACATTATTATTGCATTTGAAAAATATATACTGTTAACTGCTTTCCAAATATACCCATACATATTACAGATATTAAGTTACTTGCTTTCTTAGTTTTTTTCCATAGACAGACCTATATACACTGGGAGTTTAGGAGAGTATTTTTTTTATATATATTTTATTGAAAACACAATTATAACATATACATAACTCTTAAATACAAGAGAAAATATCCAATAAAGTGTAAAATTAAGTCTAAGCAATCGTCCCAAATACTGGGTACAATATATATATATATATATATATATATATATATATATATATATATATATATATATATATATATATATATATATTTATATATATATATCTTGCAAACAGTATAAATGTAATAACTCGACACAACCACACACTACTAAAACAAAACCCCCTTACAGACCACACCTCTGTCATGCCAACACACCTCACACACTCCCTACGAAATAATCCTAACTGTTGATGCCACATGCCCAACATACCCACATCCTCCAGGGATGCCCACAATACATTACAAAATGAAAAGAGCAATGACTATAAAACACACAACCACAACTCGTACGAGCCATGTATAAATTACATCTTACATTACAATACGTTAAATCAGTGTCTACTGTCAGAAATACACCAACATTACGATAAATACATAATTTATCGGCGGGACATATCACGCAGATGCCACACCTGCTCGCTGATGCTGAAGACTAACCTGTGAGCAGAGATTAAGTAAGTAAGATTAAGTAAGTAAGTAGATACAATGCATCCTACACAACCTACACCACAGAGCACACACCCCTATCACACTATATACATTATGAGAAAGAGAGTATTTATTACGATGAATAAAGTATTCTTGTTAGGCTACAGAGGACTTACAGCCTTATGATCCACGCGACTACGCTTATAACTTAACAAACCTTTATTTAATAATTGTGATTCATGGTAATTTTGTTTTCACAGAGGTGCGTGTTAGGGACAGTGTTGCTGTTTGCTCTCTCAGGTATCACTGCTGGTATCACAATGTTATATACTCAGGGCAACTCTCAACATGTCCTCGTTCTCATCTGCTGCAGCGGTGAGTGTGGTTATGTTTGCTCTCTTGTTTAGCTCATGTGTTGCATAGTTGGAAATAGCTATTATGTTTCTCGTGTTGCATTACCTAAGCATAGTTGGGACCTGTTCATAGGTCTCTTGTGTATCTATAATGCTCCACAGGATGGATAATAAATTTACAATAAACAAGCCACTTCGGCGGCCAAATCTAACATTTATAAATTTAATCATAGATGAACAGAGCTGTTGTTTGCATTCTGTGTTGCATTAGTTAAGCATAGTTGAGTTTTCTACTCTGCCTTACAATAATTAATTTCCTGGTGTCATTACAGGTATTATTTCCATATTAATGGTGATCGGAATGTTCTTATCCAATACTTACGCTTCAAGGCACTTGCCTTCACCGGAAGTGGGGGCTCCTCCAGCCCTGGACCTGCCACCCACCTACCGCAACACCTGGAGACGCCAGTACTTTAGCAAGACTCCAAGAAACGTCTGGATGGAAATGGAGAGCATGGGTGAACTAAAAAATAATAGCCTCTCCAGAGGAGAATTAATGGACACCTCACCAGACAGTATTACTGGTCACGATGGTGCAACGACTGCAGCTTCAGTGTATATCATCAGTGATGGTCATCTGTCTGGCACTACAGAACACAGAGCGTCAGAGTTTTCCCAGTCCCATCTTTTTGGAAATCAGCCGAGCCTCGGTGGGGAGCAGACACGAAGCTACACAGTGCCTGCCGACGTTCACAATGCACGGATACAATCTCAGCCAGAGAACACTGGGGTTACCATTGATTCTGATGAAGGTCTACCACGTTTTGAAGACTTGGAGTTAGGCTGAGTGGGTAATTTTGGTTAGGTCGTAAACCGCCTACTGAATAGCTCTTCACTACAATCAGCCATCTACTGCCTTGTAGCTAAATGCAAAGCTACTGACAGATTGCTATTATTATTATGTACATACATAGAGAAGCGCTAAACCCGTAATTCATATAGCCTCCCAGAGAAACAGGAATGAGAGATAAGCAGGTATGATCCAATGAAGTGCAGGGTAGCTCCAGTTCCCTGAGCCAAGAGCCCGTGATGGGCATCAAAGCACTTCTCTTGTAGGGAATAAGCAGGTGACACAGGATCATCGTCAATATTACGTCTTAAATAACATTAATATTATTCAACTGGAAAGAAAATATCTTAAAAAAACTGAATGATAACACAGAGGAACTCGGTGACTAGCAAGGATAATTGACGCAGGTCTTGATATCTCTGCGTGTAGATAACCTAAATTACATGACCCAAATGGTTACACTATGTTTACTATTCTCAACATATTTATCATTTAAAGTAGCACTTAGTACCGTAGCCAACGAATATACAGAAGTTAAAATTAAATCCTTACTAAGTTATTTACTAGTAGTACTTACATGGCTAGGCTCTTCACTACTTCAGCTAAATTAATTATATACATGTATATATATATAAATTATGTATTGAAATGTAAAACTGTTATATAACCTTAAATTATGAGAAACTAAAACATGCATCAGGAAATGTCTAATCTAAATGATAATGTACAAGTCAATACGTATAGCAGAGTATATGTGTAATATCCAGTAGGATGAACAAATAAATCTGGTGACTCACATGAGTCTCTTAGACATATAAACATTGTAAATGTTAAGACATATAAACATTGTAAATGTTAAGACATATAAACATTGTAAATGTTAATCCACCTAACTACACACTAAATTATATAAAATTTTAAGCCAAATATTTGTAGTTTAACTTTGTTAATTGTGAACACTGTGCCCGTTTTTAATAAATCTTCCTTTTTCACATGCGTGTATTTTTTTATATATTTAAACATTGTGAGGTACAATACATAATGAGGTATGAGCTCAGAACAGATATAGAGGTAAAAAAATATCTAATCATACAACTCAAAAAATATAAAAAAAATATTAAAATCATAACCATAATTTTTAAGGGATGGACCGGTAAGTCGATGACCAAAAGCTCCAGCTGTTGGGTCGTCATATGACTTAAGACCCGCGTCAGGAACACTTGTCCTGTTTCCTGACAAATTTTACCTAACCTAACTACTCAAAACAGAGAGAAGAGCCAGGTGAGAGACTATAATAAACGTTCAAGGGATGGGTTAGTTTAGTTAGTTTAATATCTTTATTATGCACCCCATACCCATCCTGTGGGTGGTAGTCAAAAGATTACAGAGGTACATAATGGGTCCAGGGACTGGACCCCAAAGTTTTGATAGCAGAGCAAGTTACAAAGGTAATGAACTCAGGTAGATCTGGTCACAATCATGACAAGTTATAAAGGTATTTACAGATTACAGAAGTACATAATGGGTCCAGAGACTGGGCCCCAAAGTTTTGATAGCTAGACAAGGTACAAAGGTAATGAACTCACAAGTTTCAAAGGTAATGAATCATGTAAGTAAGTAAATTTACTTACTTACGTTGATACATGGTTACAATCATGAACAAATTATAAAGTAATGAGCAATTCACTAGTCTACACCCGGTCACAACTGTAATGAGTTATTGGTGCAAAGATTAATTGTTGGATCACACATACACATGATGGGAGCGAGTCCAGAGAGACAAGATGGTTTAAATTAGAAGAGAGAGATCCAAACAACATGGATGACAGCGTAAGTCACATGTAGCAGATATAAGAGATGACCCCGTAAGTCACATGTAGCAGACATAAGAGATGACCGCGTAAGTCACATGTAGCAGACATGAGATGACAGCGTAAGTCACATGTAGCAGACATGAGATGACAGCGTAAGTCACATGTAGCAGACATGAGAGGACAGCGTAAGTCACATGTAGCAGACATAAGAGATGACCGCGTAAGTCACATGTAGCAGACATGAGATGACAGCGTAAGTCACATGTAGCAGACATGAGAGGACAGCGTAAGTCACATGTAGCAGACATAAGAGATGACCGCGTAAGTCACATGTAGCAGACATGAGATGACAGCGTAAGTCACATGTAGCAGACATAAGAGATGGCAGCGTAAGTCACATGTAGCAGACAAGAGATGACAGCGTAAGTCACATGTAGCAGACATAAGAGATGACAGCGTAAGTCACATGTAGCAGACATATGAGATGACAGCGTAAGTCACATGTAGCAGACAAGAGATGACAGCGTAAGTCACATGTAGCAGACATAAGAGATGGCAGCGTAAGTCACATGTAGCAGACAAGAGATGACAGCGTAAGTCACATGTAGCAGACATAAGAGATGACAGCGTAAGTCACATGTAGCAGACAAGAGATGACAGCGTAAGTCACATGTAGCAGACAAGAGATGACAGCGTAAGTCACATGTAGCAGACATAAGAGATGACAGCGTAAGTCACATGTAGCAGACATAAGAGATGACAGCGTAAGTCACATGTAGCAGACAAGAGATGACAGCGTAAGTCACATGTAGCAGACATAAGAGATGACAGCGTAAGTCACATGTAGCAGACATAAGAGATGACCGCGTAAGTCACATGTAGCAGACATAAGAGATGACAGCGTAAGTCACATGTAGCAGACATAAGAGATGACAGCGTAAGTCACATGTAGCAGACATAAGAGATGACAGCGTAAGTCACATGTAGCAGACATAAGAGATGACAGCGTAAGTCACATGTAGCAGACATAAGAGATGGCAGCGTAAGTCACATGTAGCAGACAAGAGATGACAGCGTAAGTCACATGTAGCAGACATAAGAGATGACAGCGTAAGTCACATGTAGCAGACATAAGAGATGACAGCGTAAGTCACATGTAGCAGACATAAGAGATGACAGCGTAAGTCACATGTAGCAGACATAAGAAATGGCAGCGTAAGTCACATGTAGCAGACAAGAGATGACAGCGTAAGTCACATGTAGCAGACATAAGAGATGACAGCGTAAGTCACATGTAGCAGACATATATATCTCATAGAAACAAAACTTTTGGGAATCGTAAATAATTGATTTTTAGTACTAGAGTATCAAATGATAAGGAAGAAAAAAGTTGAGGAGGAGGAGGAAGAAGAGTACGACTCGCGAAGAGAAAATGAGACCAATAAAACGATGAGGATATCGTCAAAAATTTCATAGTTCTGTAGCTACGATAGCTATAAAGGTTTTCCTTCGGCAATACCGAAGTTATTTTTTTTTTTTCATTAGAACTACCATCTCTGAAGATGGCCGAGTCCCCAAACAGAAAGAATAATGGAAGGATGAAGTGGGGGAAGAGGGAGGAAGGTGAAAAAGGCGGAGTGTGTAATTGATAATAAATTGGAGCAGTGACCCCAAAGAGGATGAATATTCAATAACTAATTATGTAAAAAAAAGCTGAATTATCAGCACTTCTATCTTATCTCTGCATAAGACAGTGGTATATGATATTTTATCGTCTGTAGGGAGATGACTTTGACTTCTCGTTATCATTTATGCGCAGTTATACAAACATTATCACAGACTTGATTGTAGAGAACGAAATAAGTACACGTACATATATGCTAATAAAACACAACTGAAATGGGTTCAGGAACCCCTACAATATACCGTTTGTGGAATTTTATTGAGAATAAAATGTCTTCAACAACATAGTGTCATATTAACATATTTGTTGGTATGTAATATCAATGCATGTGCAAAACAACCACAGGGGGAGTTGAATGATAGCTCTAGGCCTTTCGTGTTGCAATCAACACATCTTCAGGAGCTTGCAATGTTGCATAAATAAGTAGGACGTGCAGGCAGATTAGTTCAAGGGAACGACCCTAGCTAGAGCCTACCTGAACTTCCTACTCATTTATGCAACATTGCAAGCTCCTGAAGATGTGGTGATTGCAACACGAAAGGCCTAGAGCTATCATTTAACTCCCCCTGTGGTTGTGTTGCATCTTGTATCACTTGTTCGCGATTATTGCATCGTATATATATATATATATATATATATATATATATATATATATATATATATATATATATATATATAACAATACATATACATACATACCCTTCAATGGGGTACCTTGATAATGAAGAACATTTGTGGGTATATAACATCAATACATATATATGACAATACATATACATACATACCCTTCAGTGATGTACCTTGATAATAAAGGACCTTTCACCCCAAGAACTTGGAGCCACTCATTCTTCAGATCTAACCTGATTAGCACTCCCCACCCCAGCCATTTCTTCCCATAGGGTGTCATATCGGGTAGGGGACATGGGGTAGGTGGGGGAGTAAATGAACTTCTGTCACTCATTTGAAGACCACTTACCCACAACTATTATAACCAGGAGGCACAAGTAAACCACTTCACCCCCTTGGTACACCACTTAATCCTCTTCTCATAATAAAGAATTAAATAATGACAATAATAATAATAATAATAATAATAATAATAATAATAATGACAATAACAACAATAATAAGGATAATAATAATAATAATAATAATAATAATAATAATAATAATAATAATAATAATAATAATAATAATATCCTCACAAAAAGTGTTATCTCTGCCTTAAGAGTCATCCTTCCCATGGAAAACTGGCCAAGGCAGCCGTGAATAGCAATTGTTTATACCCTTGGTAATTAAAGCCATCCATGCGTGTGTCTGAAAGTTCAGAGTGGTAGGAAGGGTATAATTATTCCATGGATTAGCGATACCGTCTTTTATGAGGGATGGATGGGGGGCGGGGGGTCTGAAGAGTCCCGTTATACAGGAATTACTGAACTATGTGGTTCCCTCCCCCTCTGCCCTCCCCTTCAGGGCTCAGCCAGCGCCTCGCTTAGATATTTTTAGATGATGGCAACAACATTTCGGTTAATTGGATGTAGGGAATGTAGTGGTGAGGTGATGGTGGAGGGAAAGGGATGACGATGGGGACATGGAGGGGTGACGGAGGGGGAAATGGTGGAGGGGGTGACGGTGGGGAAGGGTGGAGGGTAAAACAGATACTATGTGATGGAGGGATTTTTTTTTAACTTAGCAAAACTACATACATCAGCAGTGTGCTTCTGCTACTTTTATTCTGTGATAGTTACATAGTGGGAATTACAGCCAGCTATTATGATTCCCTGTCATATTCCATCACATACAACGCTGAAATATGAGAGCCTGGGCGACTTCAGAAGGAAAATGAAAATAGTATCCCCAAATATCCCAACAACAGTTGATGCTGCTATGAGAGATGCAAGTTTCACTAGGAACCCAGAAATAATATACATTAACTGCATTGAATCAAAGAACCCCAATGGAAATAAGTCACTTTGTCTGAATTTTTTGGGTTATTCTAGGTTCTCTACACATAGATTATGTATGATAATCTATGTAACTGTATTTGTATATACCTGAATAAACTTACTTACATCCCAGGTTAAATATACATAATGTACTACATTTGAGTGACAATAACATTTGTGCGCCCTCAAGAACATTGTATATATTTTGTATTATTATTTATGGTTAGTGTAAAAGGTGTATTATGCACCAAAGGGTTATGAGGCAAATAATGGGTCCAGGGACTAGACCTCAAAGTCGTGATAACTGAGCAAGTTACAATACTAATGAATCAGTAAGTTCATTTAGGTACAGGTACACAAATAGTTCCACAAAGTATCATACCAGGTATACTCCAGGTATAGTAACATGTAGTACATCACCTGGGATAACCCAAAACAGTCAGACAAATGACTTATTTCCATGTTTATGATCCAGTCACAGTCTTAATAAGTTGTTCATACAGACATGAAATTTAGAATACCTAAATTAAAATTTCGTTTAACAGAAGCAAAAAAAAATCTTGCGACAGAGACGTTGTATCAGAGAAAACGATGATTGAGGGGAACACCGCTCTACCTAGCTGCCTCTCCAGGAAGATAACTTCATTCAGAATAATAACCCCAAATGGTTAACAACCCATGATAACCCAGTCAAGCTAAGGTATTGTTAGGAGACTTATCCAGTGTTTCATCCCTGCAGGGAACTGAATAAGGTTCCTTCGGTTGTGAGCCATACTCGCTCCTACTGAGCTACGAGGAACTATACTAGGATAAGATAACGAGGATTTTATTAGCATAACTCCGAAGGGTTAATAACCCAGGATAACTTCTCCCTCTCCTTCCCCCCAATACAAAATATGCCAAGTAATGTGGTTTATTTCCGCTGGGGATATGTTGTAAGTCCTCCCTATGAAGTGACCCACAAGTCAACTAACACCAATACATGTTTGTACTATTAAGTAACAAGAGATCTTCCCCTGCGTCCTTTCGCCACATAAATTTTAACTTAAATACAGGAATTTTATAGATTATCGCTTTAAACGTCTACTATAATCACATGAATCACTGTAATGCTACACCTACAGCCCGGATAGCTCAGTCGGTAGAGCATTAGGCTTTTAACCTAAGGGTCCAGGGTTCAAGTCCCTGTTCGGGCGAACGTTTTTTGCTGGTTCTTGGTTCAGTGATTGACGTCTTCGGCTCACAACCGAAGGACCCGGAATCAATCCTGTTGAAAAGCATACACAATTCTGTCTAATGGAAATCTCCAGAACCCCAATGGAAATAAGTCAGTCTGATTTTTTTTTAATTATCCTAGGTAATCTACACATACGCTATGTATGATAATTTTATGTAACTGTATTTATGTGTACCTATAACTGAATACATTTATTTAATATATCCAACATCAGCTATTATGACAAGTAGAGTTGAAAAACAAGCAATCCATTGTAATTACCATTGATAATTATAAAAATATCAGCAGGCAAATTTTATAAAATAAAATCTAATATAATTTTTTCCCATAATGTCGAGTTTGTAGAAAATAAAAGATGTACTGAATGAAGATGTGATATGTATCATGCCGTTATATAACATCATTAATTATGAGCGTTTTAAATGTACAGTAGTTCTTAATTATAGCATTTAATGTACTCGGCAAATTTATAATTACATAAGAACAAAAGAAAGGAGGAATAGTACAGTAGGCCTACTGGCCTATACAAGGCAGGTATTTCATCATTTAAAAAATTATAATGACAAGAGGCGAAGTGTAGCCTACTCCATCTCCTGTGGGATTTTTAGCTCTAAGTTATAATAATAATCTTGTGGGATTTACCGACTCCAAATCTACTAGGGAAACTAGTGAAAAAAATATTAAAATATTGCCTGCAAGCCTGTCAAGCAATAACCTGCCCGAAATACTCTGCATAACCATGGGCTTACTGCATGCATCCAAGTGTCATCCCTTTCTGTATAAACAATGTATCATGTGGAAATAATCTTTGACTTTGACTTAACTGATATGCTGACGTGGCAGCCAGCGGGTCGTCAGGGTGTTCCTTCACTCCTGAAGACTGTCCGCCATTAATCTCTTTATAGACCAAGCCTCCTCCAGTGCTCCGTTATTAATCCCCCAAAATTAATTTATCTCAAAAACGTATGGCAAATCCCATGAGTTTATATGATCTAAGTATCCAGTTATTTCACCGGACTGATAAAACACACAATATAAAACACCAGCTACAATTTACACTATGATTTGTTTTGGGTCTCGTGATTTATAGGACACTAACAGCTAACGCCGTATCTTTTTGGGATTATAGAGCCACTGACAGCTAACGCCGTATCGAACCATTTTTGTTATACAATCTTGTCATTACGATTTCGCGAGTCATTTGTTTCGGTGCAGTGAGGCGCTGTAACCCACACTCCTTCCAGTCCTAAACCTATACACAATACTGGCCAGTAACATGCATATGGAGCCTTACTTGGAGAAGTTACCACTACGTCGTGTCTTTGTGGTGGCATCCATGGTCGTCATAAACTGCACCCCTGGTGTCATCTGTATTATTGTAATCCGGAAGCACTAAATCCGTAGGGGTCATACAGAGCATGGAGAATAGAAGTCAATGAAATTGAACCCAAGGGGAGAATAGGTTCATTTTCTTGGATCAAAAGCCCCTCCATAAGAGGTCATGGACCGGGTCGCAGGGGCGTTCACCCCCCGAAACACCCTCCAGGAATAAGGGTGGTTCTCGACTCCTAGACTTCCCTTGCGAGCTGCAGCCCTACTCTTGAGCCTTGTTAGAGTTAGAAGTGTCTTGAATGTCTAAACAAGGTAGACATGCCTTGATAGTCTAATCACACAGATGATTGGTAAAGGTGATCTGAGTGTCTAATCAACGGATGACAGTGATTTCCGTTGATTCTGTCTCACTGGTTCAGTCCGACTCACCCTCGAGGCAGCCGTCAGTCCAGGAGAACCATACATTCACTTTTATTTTAACAAATGACGTTTATTTAATCCCATCTGACCAATTTCACCTGCATACTATTATTTCTAATTTACTCCATTGCATATCTAAAGGCGATATTCTTAATATTTGCAGGATATTAATAAATGTTCTGTGTGGTGTAGCCTCGTTGGTATAACTGATACCATGGCACCTTCATTCTCATATTGATTGACGAATTCATTTCCACAACACTTTATACACATTCCCTTTAATATAAATCCTCTGGATCTACATATATATATATATAAACGGGCTCAACTGGTAACGTTCCCCAACCATCTAAATAACAAAAACCACATTTCATACTAGTTTACATTTACTGTATTAATAAATTCGATAAATATTTTCAACATTTTTAGCCCCTAACACACGTTCCATCTAGATAAGAAGATCCCTCATACCTATTAAGCTTAATTAGTAGGTGTCCATCACGTTAGCTGTACCTAAAACCTAGTATCATCGTTTTTAACACGCGTTGTCACTTCCTGGTAACAACGTTCAGAATAGAGGCAGGTTTGACCTTGTGTTTATAGGTGTCTACTGGTTCAAGTGGTAGCGTGCTTAGCTCACATTTGAAGGACCTGGGTTTGATCCCAAGACGAGTGGAAACGTTGGGCATGTTGCCTTACACCTGTTGCTTCTGTTCGCTAGGTACCCTAATGGAAATAAACCATAGTGGCTTTATTGAGTTATTCTGGGTTATTAACCCTTCTGGTAAATAACCCGAATAAAATCTTCATGTTGAATGGTAAGGGTACAATGAAGTCACATTGTTTTTACATTGTCATAACTAGTTATCATAACAAGTTCCTCCACACTGTCATAACTAGTTATCATAACAAGTTCCTCCACACTGTCATAACTAGTTATCATAACAAGTTCCTCCACACTGTCATAACTAGTTATCATAAGTTCCTCCACACTGTCATAACTAGTTATCATAACAAGTTCCTCCACACTGTCATAACTAGTTATCATAACAAGTTCCTCCACACTGTCATAATTAGTTATCATAACAGATTGCTCCACACTGTGTGGCTGCCATTTTACAGGGCTGGAGCAACAACTATGTTGACTAAACACATTACGTAGGATGGTTTTTCCAGTCATGGTCCATCATAAAAGACAGTTTTACTGCCATATTTAATCACAGTGAGATTGTTGTCTTGAAAACACTAAACCCCTATGGGTCACACACTGTTACAGCTCCCAAGTCAGGTGTCCGTGTAATTCTAGGTGATAAGGGCACCAAGTATATATATCTAAGCACTCGCCCCAGGATCGAACCCAGGTCCTTTGGTTATAAGCAGAACTCGCCTCGACTGCACTACCAGCCATGTGGACTACGTGGACCACTCTTCCATGCTTTTAACAACTGGACCATACTCTTCCATGTTCTCAACAACTGGACCACACTCTTCCATGTTCTTAACAACTGGACCATACTTTTCCATGTTCTTAACAACTGGACCATACTTTTCCATGTTCTAAACAAATGGACCACACTCTTTAATGTTCTCAACAACTGGACCATACTCTTCCATGTTCTTAACAACTGGACCACACTTCTCTACATTATAAACATCATCCCTGGCAGCCTTGTGTAACCCTTGGCTTTTAGAAGGGGTCATTGCGAGGCTTCTAATTACTGCTCAGTAATGGAGGGTTGTTTGTACCGCTCTCATTACTGCCTCAGTGGCTGACCAATGGTGAAGCACCTGACCACGTGACCTCCTCTCTGACCTTTTATAATAAGTGTTGAATGTTGGGGGGGGGGGAGAAGTACAGCCTTTCTTTCTCTCTACTGACTTTGTCTTCTTTTCCTCCCTACTTTCTTCATTAATTCCCCTTTCTTCCTCTCCCTCCTTCCTCCACACTTACTTAAATCAATATCCATTACCATGGGTGGTTGAGAGGCAAGGCGTCCATGGTGTTGACACTGCAACACTAGCATTTACCACTTAACTTTTTTTTAATCGGAAACTGTTGCGTGTTTTGTGTTTGTGTGTGTGTGTGTACCACTGTCCCACGATCAACAGGTCCTTCTGGTCCATCTTAAACAGGTCTTACTAGCCTACTCATGTCTTTGTCTAACCTATTTTTAAAAACTGGCCAAAGTGGTATTGATCTATATAACAGTGTGACTGGTGGCAGCTGGTGTAGTCAGGCAGGTGGCTGTGAACCGAGACATTCTTGATGAAATATTAAATGATACATTACTCGCTAGACATGACTAATGGCTGAAACACTACCCAACAGTCACGAGTCAGGGTCCTTCAGACATTGAGTTATATTGATAAGACACATGTGCAAGAGTTAGGTATCTTTATTCCGGGACGTTTCGCCTACACAGTAGGTACCTAACTGCTGCACCTGCGTCTTACTTATCAACTTGTAGGTACTGTATACCATTATTATAGTCTATGAGATATATTGTTTGAGATAGATTGAGAGAGGCTTCACAAACCATACAAAAAAAAAAATGAAGCCACAGACGTTTCTGTCTATCTTCGACCACTATCAAGGAGCGAGTGATGATATTCCAGCAACAGACCGAAACGTCGTCTAGTGGGATTTCTGATTTGTGGAATTGTGGCTTTTTTCACAACAAGAGAGAGATGCAACTTTTGGCCACACAGACATAATAAGACAAAAGACATAATTTTACACATCACTAGCCACTCAGACGTGCAACCTGAGACTAAGACACGTTATAATAATAATAATAATAATAATAATAATAATAATAATAATATTTATTTTTACAAGTACATGATACAACTTATACAGACCATAGCTGACATCAATGACATACTACTATATAGAAAGCCCCTTGTTATGCAGAGAATTTCCCGCAAATTAGGTCAATTTTTCCCCAGGATGCCACCCACACCAGTCCACTAACGCCTAGGTACCTCTTTCACTGAAAACACACAGGTTGCAGAACACCCTTTTTACTGACAGAACGTTTCGCTCAGTAGAGTGAAACATGACGCGATGAGGCCCAACACAGAGCGAAACACTGCTTGATAAAGCTCTACAAAGGGCGATACGTTGCCCCAACAAAAGGCTTGTCCTTCGCGCAGCGCCTTGAAGATAATCAGCTATGATCCAAGGAATCGGAGTGGCTCCTTGGATTGAGAGCCCTTTCTCCAGCATCAAGGTCACCCTCCTTGATGGGTACCAACATGGCACTGTGGAAGAGGAACCTAATGGCGACGTTTCGACCTGTCCTGGGCTACTGTCGTCACAATGAAGCGGACCGAAACGCCAGGAGGTTTCTCTCTCTTGGTGAAATGTTGTAACCACGGTATTGTGACTTTTTATTCCCAGTGCCTAAATATATGGATAATACAAAGGCAGCTTGAGCGAAACGTTGTTTAATTATAGGCTTGGTGAGATGGGTAATAAAGAAAAATAATGTTTCATTAAGAAAGTTTTCAATTTTTGGAAAGCTCATAGGTCATTTCACAGGAGCTGTGACTCGACCCCTGCAACCACATATAAGTAAGTACAGTTGAGCTGCAGAAGCCTTGTCTAACTCTTGCCAGTGAGTCAGTCTGCTGGTAAGAAACTCGTAAATATTTGCCTATGCCTCTCACCTTCTGCCTAGGAGGTAAGAGGCAGTAGTAACATCAGCCTCAGTAGTTCCTCAGAGCTAAGTCTGTAGATGAATGGTTCAGAGAACCGACAAGTTATAAATTAGACACATATGCAACACTTGGGTATCTTTATTGCTGAAACGTTTCGCCCACACAGTAGACTTCAGAGCTAGCTACCACCTGCAGCTCACAAGACTGCCATTCCCACGAGCCCCCTGGGGCGGGGAAGATGGCAGACCAGAGGCCTAGCTTCTCCCTACTGAGCCCCGTGAGGGCGGGGAATGTGGCTAGGCCTGGGGACAGTTGGTCCCAGAAGATGAGGAGCTACTAGTACCTCCTCTCATGGGAGACAGGTCTCACGACACTCCCAAGACAGGGAGCCAAGGCCGGGTCACCATCTGGAAAAGACCCGGACTGGGAGAGTACCGGCGATTCAAGAATAACAACAGTAGGCTTCTTCAGTCAAATACAGATTGAGCAGGTGTAGTAGTGAAATAAAGATGACGTAATCAGTCCATCAACCTTGGATAAATAGTATTTGAGGTGATCAGTCCCTCAGCCTGGAGAAGAGTTCAGTTCCATACACACCTTCCCACTTTGCTCGTCTTGTGTTCCAAAATACGAACCAAAATCAAAATGTCTCTGAGTACATTACCTTTTTGTCCTAAAAGATGAACTGAAATATACAATTCAAGGCTAGTATACCGAGTAGTGTTAGAATTAGGTGGATGATTGTGTATAACGCGGCAGGAGGGAGAAGAGAAGAGGAGGGAGGGGAGGTGATGGAAGAGGGGAGGTGAGAGAAAAGAGGGAGGGGAGAGAAGGGAGCAACAAGGTGTGCAGAGATCACAGTCAGTGTATGAACAAGTACGGTCGTGGGAGGAACTCTGGCCTCTCCTCCAGCCTACAACACTCGCCAGTGCTTCTACAAACACCATCACTGATGTAGCGTCAACACTGACATAGTACGTCAACTACAACGAACAGCCCTTCAGTATATTGCTAAGACAACAAGAATATATGCTCGTACTGTGCTACAAAACAGTGAAATACATTATCTCAAAACTTGTATCTACACCAAATAAATCTTACCATGAATAAAACAACAATGCAGAAGACAATACAAGAGAAACTTCAGTAATGAAGAGACAAAACATAAACATGGGGACATATAGTTAAGTCAAGGAAAGAAATTAATAAGTTATCAGGAAAATAAGCAGAGGAAAACATATCCTTTTGAAACAGACTAGCTGCTCTTGTGCATTATTTTTTTTTTTACTTTAAACATTCTGGCCGTTTCTTAACTAGGTAGTGTGACAAAAAAGAAACTCATTCACCATCATTCATTCAATGGCTGTCTAGCCATACGAGCACTGACATCCCAGTTCTGATGACCCTCAGAAATGCAACATCCTGACCCCTCATTGTGCATTATGTTTAAAACACTATTAGAAATCTTTGTGTTTAATCCTGAAGGCATCAGTTGTGTATCTGGCAGTTACAGTGTTCAATGTATGAAGAGGAGGCAAACACTGGAGCTGTGTATATAACATTTTCTTTGTCGTTGTTAATCGTTTTTATAGAAGTTATGGTCGTAAAGGTCACTCAGGAGTACTGTGTCTTGATAAAGTTGGTTTATAAGAAACTGACCTGAACAAACGTCGTTTTTATACTGTTACACAAGACCTTGGTTAATAAGACTGACACAACAGTGTGAAGGACTGTTAGAAGTGCGACGTTTCACCTGATATGAGAAACATCGCATACCTTGAGAGAAGGAACAGACTAAGCGCCACAACCTCCTGTTATGAAGAATGGTAAACCAAATCTTTAACATAATTATTTTTATTTTATGAAATAATCTCTCCTCCCTCAGCAGGTACAATTTACCGCCACACACTGCAGAAACACGGACAGTATGTGCCAGTGTTACTATCACATTCCCAGAAGTATTAATATGTATCTCCCTATTTTAACAGGCCATCTGTGAGCCCGTGGGTCGGTCAGTACAAGCATTTACTGGCTCAGTTCTTCTGTTGATTGCCAGACAAGCTAAGTAGTACCTGTGCTCACAGTGCCACCAAACGAAACTAAGCAGTAAAAAGCGATATGGTTTGATGTATCAGACAACATATATAAGGAAGATGGCGGCCATAATAGTACCTCTAATTCTCACCAGCTTCATGACCTCGTCACTAGGTAAGTCTGCTGTGCCACATTAACCTGTAGCTTGTACAAGACTTATGACGTCTCTTGTGGTGTCTTGTTAGTTAGGAAAGAAGACAGTCTCCTATACTGTAGTGCCTACCAGTACAAGACTAAGACAGGAAACAATGGAAGATTTTTGTATAATTATATCAGCGTTGCGCTCATGACTTAAGTAAATATCCTATTATTTGCTTGCAACACACAGACACAGTTTGGAGATATATTTCCAGATGTACGCCTGCCAACCCTTTTTGTTTCTGCGGTGTTTGTGTCGGACTGTGTATAGTAAATATTAATATAAGATTTAGTTACGATTTTTAATCCCGGAGGGTTAGCCACCTAGGATAACTCGAGGACTGTCTGTCTTATTTTCATTGGGGACCTTCAGTCTTGTTTCCCCAGGATGCGACCCACAAGTACCTACTTGCTTGCTAGGTGAACAGGGATAGATTGACTGACCTAGCCATCTGAGACGGGACAGCTGGAGCGTTTACAACCCTCCCTCCCCCTCCCGGAAACCATTTATAAAGTGGGGGGAGAGGCCCTTAGCTTCAAATTATAGACCAGTCAGCCTAACCTCAATTGTGGGAAAGTTGATGAAATCAACAATTGTGGATGCAATTCGAAGCCACGTTGAAAGATATAACTTGATCAATGAATCTCAACATGATTTTTTTCCCAAAGGAGTGTTCATGTTATACTAATTTACTAACCTTTCCCACGATATTGTGTATATGGACGTCAGTGAGTTCTTTGGTAGAAATTCACATAGGAAAGTAGCGGTACATGATATAGGTAGGGCAATTATCTCGTGGGTCGAGGCATGGCTGACAGACCAGTGGGCATTAATGGTGAAAAATCAGAAAGGAAACCAGTTCATAGGAATCACTATTAGGATCTTTGTTCACAATTTACTTAGACGACATTGATGAGAGGAATACATAGCGACATAGGTCAGTTTGCTGATGACATTAAAATAAGTCGTCAGATCATTCCTGATGACACTAGGCTACGGGTTGACCTGGATGGGTTGATGTTGTGGTCAGAGAAGTGACAGATGTAGTTCACTGTAGATAAATATATGGTTCGAATCCTAGGGAAAAGAAAATAGCTATAGTACCGAAAAGCATTATTCACCTTAGAACTACTTTATCAAGGTTGACTGAATGAGAGAAGCCTACTGACTAAGCAAAACGTTTCCGAAATAAAGATACTTAACATGCACATGTGGCTTACTCATCTGTTTGTGTGTATTGTATGCCATGATTATAATGAAACCGATAACAATTTAGGAGTTCTGGTTAGCAGAAATTTAAAGCCATGACAACATCATAAAAGTGTTCACAATAAAGCTAATACTTTTCTTGGCTTCACATCAAGAAGTATAAATAATAAAAGTTTTAAGGATATTCTTCAAATTTATGTATCTTTGGTAAGGTCTTATTTAGATTATGCTGCACAGTTCTGGTCTCCATGTTACAGAATGAACATAAATGCGCAGGAAAATATACAGAGAAGGATGACGAAGTTGGTCCCATGAATCAGAAACTTTTCCTACGATGATAGGCTGACGGTAGTGAATTTGCATTCTTTCGAAAGACGTAGAATTAGGGGGATATAACTGATGTATAAATGGAAAAGAGAAATAAAGGAAGGGATACACACAAAGTGCCGAAACTATCTAACCAATACAGGACTCTCACCAATGGAGTTAGACAAACTAAGATTTAGGAAGGATATAGGGAAGTACAGTACTGGCTTGGCAGTATAGTTGTACATGAGTGGGCGTGGTTGGGTGCGAGATAAACCTGCCTAGTATGGGCCAATAGGCCCACTGCATTGTTATGGTCCATATATATATATATATATATATATATATATATATATATATATATATTACAAACTGCGAAAATTAATGTCAGAAGACGATTATTTTGTAATAATCCTAACAGACACGTAGGACACATGAGAAAGGACATGCAGAAATAGTTCACAATAACGCTGTAAATATAACGTAGACGAGAAAGATAAGAGGAGTAATTATCAGTGTGTAAATTGTTGTACTGTACTTAGTGTGGGAGGGTGAGTGTCATGGTGGGATGGGAGGGTGAGTGCCATGGTGGTATGGATGTCAGTCATGGTGGGATGGGTGTCAGTCATGATGGGATGGGTGTCAGTCATGGTGGGATGGAAGGGTGTCAGTCATGGTGGGATGGGAGGGTGAGTGTCATGGTGGGATGGGATAGTGTCATGGTGGGATGGAGGGTGTCATGGTGGGATGGGAGGGTGAGTGTCATGGTGGGATGGCCTGGTGGCAAAAGCTCTCGCTTCACACGGTGAGGGTCCGGGTTCGATTCCCGACGAAGGGGTGGAAATATCGGTCGTGTTTCCTTACACCGGTTGTCTATGTTCACCCATCAGTAAAATGGGTACCTGGGTGTTAGTGGACTGGTGTGGGTCGCATCCTGGGACAAAACTGACCTAATTTGCCAGAAATGCTCTGCATAACAAGCAACTTTCTATATAGTAGTATGTCATTGATGTCAGCTAAGACTGTGTAACTTGTAGTAAATAAAGATATTATTATTATTATCGTATAGCAAGTAATCAGATTTGATGCTGTGAAGGGAAGGGTGCCTTCCTTTCTCTGTTCAAGATTCCTACACAAGCACCAAGGATTTTTCTTGACAAGGACATCTACGAGTCCCAGTTCAGTGCCTCACAGGATACTTCCCCCCGCCTCCTCTTGTATAGAATGATTTCTCCAGAGATAATGAGGGGAGGGTGCCAAGTGAGACAGAGAGGGGAGGGTGACGAGTGAGACAGAGAGGGGAGGGTGCCAAGTGGGGCAGAGAAGGGAGAGTGCCAACTGGAACACAAAAGATAATTCATAATTCTTAAACGATTACAAATGCAGTAAAGTTTAAATACGAGGAAAGGAAGCGAGGGAGAGGTGGGGAGATGTAAAGATAGTGAGACGTGTGTGTGAGAACACACGCCTGGTGTAAGCAGCACACCTGGTGTGAGCAGCACACCTGGTGTGAGCAGCACACCTGGTGTGAGCAGCACATCTGGTGTGAGCAACACCTGGTGTGAACAACACCTGGCGTAAGCAACACACCTGGTGTGAGGAACACCTGGCGTAAGCAACACACCTGGTGTGAGCAACACACCTGGTGTGAGCAACACACCTGGTGTGAGCAACACACCTGGTGTGAGCAAGACACCTGGTGTGAGCAACACACCTGGTGTGAGCAACACACCTGGTGTGAACAACACACCTGGTGTGAGCAACACACCTGGTGTGAGCAACACACCTGGTGTGAGCAACACACCTGGTGTGAGCAATACACCAGTATCATTTTTATAGACTTTAATATTCTTCCTCTAGGATACAATGATTTTTTATTGCATTTACTCATTTTCCAAAAGAATAAATACTATGTGAGGTAGCAAGATAACTTTTAGCCATATTTACAGTCTCATTGATCGTGTCACACTGGGTGTTTGGTGTATGCCACATAACACATTAACACTGTATGTCTTTCTTTGTAAATGATTTTCCTAGTCATATTTTTTGCCAAATTCCGTCACCGTAATGTTTTCACTGAGAATGAGCTCCAGCTGTGGGTCATCATATGACTGAGACCCTCGTCAGGAAGCATCTGTCATCATGTTTCCTGACAAACCTAATACCTACCTACCTACTGACAGTGTTGAGCCAGTCCCAGGAGCTGGAGGCTTTACCGGCGAGGGAGAATCATACGGAGTACATCGTGACGTCGGGGCAGCAGGGTGTGACAGTCTTACACCCTCTCCCCGCTCCTGCTGTAGCAGACACCGAGGAAGACGGCCTCAGACCCAGGTGCAGGCCAGGGGGCAACCTCATCTGCTACTCGTGTAAACTCGATTTCCGTAAAAGGCATTACGAGTGGGACCATCCCTGCCTGGGACGCCACAACAACCACAGGGTCAGCGATAACTACCTGGTCAACTGTGGTCCCAATGACACAATCTGTAGGGTGAGGACCTGCCTTCCTTTTACTAGGTTTCAAGCCTATCCATCGCATGCTAGTGGCTTTCTTTTGTGCCTAACTTCTTTATTACATGTAAGCTACATTACCTGTATACTGCAGAAAAGAAATAAATTTAATATTATTATTATTATGTACCTCTGTAATCTTTTGACTACCACCCACACCATGGGTATGGGTTGCATAATAAAAATGTTGAACTAAAACTTCAATTCTGGATTAATACTTAAATTTACATATAAAAAAGGTTTTATTATATAAACCACATAACTATAATAATAACAATAATATACTACTACTAGTACTACTAAAAATAATAATTTTAACGCGTCTCCTACAGACGTTGGGGGAACCATAAGAGGAAACACAGTAACCATCATTCATTCAGTGTCTGTCTTGCCAAACATTAGTATAAGATCAGTCTTATTATTAAAATGATTTGTCTTCCTGCTCTAAGCTTGGGTATAACACAAATGTATGTGTGTGTGTTTGTACAGGTGGAGAGAACAGAGGTGAACGGAATACTAATTACGTTGAAGAGGGAGTGTACCAGCCTCTGTTACGACAGCTGCCGACCCAAGGGCTTCGGCATCAACCACGAGCTCTGCGAGACCTGCTGTGAGAGTGACGGCTGTAATTATAATTACCCAATCAGCCAAGCTCCAGTTCCAGGGCCGTCGTCTTCCTGCGTGGTGGCCATCATGACGGGCTGGTGGGCCTTGGTAAACACAATCTGGCCCTGAAGATTTTAGTGTCCACGCCACTGACCATATTTTTTAAAAGGGGTTGCTGTTGTCTTAATGCTCTGTTTTAGTAGAGAAGAGGTTTAAAATACATATAGAGCACTGAAACTACAGAGTCATTCAGCGCTCTATCCATTGAAAGAATATATTTACACACGACGCCAATGAATATAACATGCGGAACACCTGGGTACTTTATTACTGGAACTTTGGTCGGTTTTCACACACACACACACAAACGAAGGATGGGAGGACATGATAATGACATATAAAATACTGAGACGTATTGACAAGGTACATAGGGACAGAATGTTTCAGAGATGGGACACAGCAACAAGGGCTCACAACTGGAAGTTGAAAACTTAAATGAATCACAGGGATGTTAGGAAGTATTTCTTCAGTCATAGAGTTGTCAGGAAGTGGAACAATCTGGAGAGTGATGTAGTGGAGGCAGGATCCATACATAGCTTTAAGAAAAGATACGATAAAGCTCATGGAGCATTTAGCGACCAGCGAAGAGACGGGGCCAGGAGCTGTGAATCGACCCCTTCAACCACAAATATGGGAGTACACACACACACACAGCATAATTACACCGGTTCAAATATCGCGTATCGCTTAAAAATCCAAATTGTTAATGTTAAAAGTGCCAAGGCCCCTGCAGCTACCTTGTTAATTATAAGAACCAGGGCTTAAATGGGAAGACCCAGAGGGGAGGAAAACAGTGAAAATAACCTCGACACTCACAAGTTACACTGAGAGGGACAGGAGTACCCAGTAGGTGAGTGTATTCATACACCCACAGAGGGGCACGAACACCCAGTGGGTGGCTGTGAGAGAGGTGGGTACAACCACATATACTATATACAGAAAATAGCTTCAAGACTAGTATAAAATGAAGGATGAACTAGTACATCCTGCTGAAGCATGTGTAACTTGTTGTCATCCACAGGAAGTATTGGTAGACGGTTATCCTTAAATTTGACCTTAATTCCTATTTTAGGAATTAAATTATTTTTGATTGGTGGTGTATAGGTGAAATATAACCTTAATACTACTCGGGCAGTCGACAGCCATTGTCATTCTAATTCTATAAATCTTTCAGGGGCTAAAAAAAATCACGGAGCAGGTGGAGTTTGAACTTATGGAAAGTTAGTCTTAAAACGCACAGTTTAACGTATATACTATTATATAAAGAGCCCCTCGTTATGCAGAGCTTTCCGGGCAAATTAGGTCAGTTTTGTCCCAGGATACGAGTCACACCTGTCGACTAACACCCAGGTACCTAATTAACTGATAAATGGGGAGGGACAGCAAGTATCTTAAGGAAACACGTACTAATGTTTCCACCCGTACTTGGGATGTATCGACCCCCTGACCTCAGTGTGGGAGCTGAGTGCGCTAGCAATCAAGATACGGAACACCCATGGTTCAAGCCCCACCCGTTCCATGATTTGTTTGTAATCGTGTTATTACTGTTTCAGGGGTTCTTGAGGCTCCTAGATTTCCTCAAGGCACTGCTACCATCCTGGTTAGCATCTTAAGGGAATTTCTGTCTTCTCAGGAGTTGAAGTTTAACATCTTTATTATTCACCCCATACCCATGGTTACTATGTTACATGTGCTGTCACAACTGCAAGTGTTGCAGCACACAACACTGAGTGTTCGTATCACACAACACTGAGTGTTCGTATCACACAACACTGAGTGTTCGTATCACACAACACTGAGTGTTCGTATCACATGCAATAGCACAAGTTCATACCACCAAGATTAGTGTATCACATACTGGTGTTGTCAGTTATACATCCCCCGGGTGTTTGTGCCACCGTGCACTCCAAATCCGTGCCACCATTTTGTGTGTCATAAGTATTCCCAGTCAAACATCCCCCAGAAATGTTTTGGTGTGCTGTTTTGATGTGTCTTGACGTGCCTTCATGTGTCTTGACGTGCCTTCATGAGTTTTGACGTGCCTTCATGTGTCTTGACGTGCCTTCATGTGTCTTGACGTGCCTTGATTTCTTGACGTGCCTTCATGTGTTTTAACGTGCCTTCATGTGTCTTAACGTGCCTTCGTGTGTCTTAACGTGCCTTCATGTGTCTTAACGTG
The DNA here is from genome assembly GCA_009830355.1 of Cherax destructor. Classification (NCBI taxonomy): domain Eukaryota; kingdom Metazoa; phylum Arthropoda; class Malacostraca; order Decapoda; family Parastacidae; genus Cherax; species Cherax destructor. Next base: position 46,478 of record WNWK01003269.1, read on the forward strand.
CCTTCATGTGTCTTAACGTGCCTTCATGTGTCTTAACGTGCCTTCATGTGTTTTGACGTGCCTTGTGTTCTATCGCGCCACTCAAAGCAGTTAGTTGTAAATAAAGTCAATAATCGTTTTTACTAATAGCAATTTTCTCGCAGACAAACGTTAGTGATGCCACATAAACGAGAGCTGGATCATAATACTTTTTCAACGCGAGATGAACATTATAGTTTACCCTTCAGTCATCTCCGTGGTTTTCTTTGAATGAAATACAGTGGCAAATCTCTTTTGCACATACATACCTTTGTAACTTGTCATGATTGTGACCAGATCTACCTGGAGTTCATTACCTTTGTAATTTGCTCAGCTATCATAAATTTGGGGCCCAGTCCCTGGACCAATTATGTACCTCTGTAATCCTTTGACTACCGCCCACAGGATGGGTATGGGGTGCATAATTAAAGATATTAAACTAACTAACAACTAGAATTGAAGTTCAAATATCGAATACCACGCAAATGTATTCTGTTATATATGGCACTTTACGCGAGATTCTAAGATGATTTTGACCAGAAACGTATTAATTCAAGGACCCCAATGGAAATAAAGCACTGACTTTTTTGGGTTATTCTAGGTTCCTACACATATGCTGCTATGTATGATATTCTATGTAACTGTGTATACCTGAATAAACTTACTTAAATTAGAGACTAATACCTTGCTACTGAAACCTTGTTCTGACAGTCAAGAGAGTTTCATCTAAGTTCCTAAGAAATCTGGAATGTCCTAGTTATTGCCTCGATATGTTCTGTTGTTCCCTCGAGATGTTCTGTTGTTCCCTCGATATGTTCTGTTGTTCCCTCGATATGTTCTGTTGTTCCCTCGATATGTTCTGTTGTTCCCTCGATATGTTCTGTTGTTCCCTCGATATGTTCTGTTGTTCCCTCGATATGTTCTGTTGTTCCCTCGATATGTTCTGTTGTTCCCTCGATATGTTCTGTTGTTCCCTCGATATGTTCTGTTGTTCCCTCGATATGTTCTGTTGTTCCCTCGATATGTTCTGTTGTTCCCTCGATATGTTCTGTTGTTCCCTCGAGATGTTCTCGTTTTTTTCCTGTAAGTGTTCTGGTGTTCAATAAATCAATGTACATATATAAACTGCAGATCATATTTCGATTTTAATTACTTGAGTGTCACCTGAACGTAAACTGTCATCAGTGTTGCCACAATATATATATATATATATATATATATATATATATATATATATATATATATATATATATATATATATATATATATATATATATATATATATATATTGTATCTGTACAATATAAAGCGAATTCCTACGGAAACCTGAATTTCAGTTTTTTTATCCATAAGGAGCCTCTGTGACAGTGTTTCGTGGCTCCTCTGTGATAGAGCCTGCGGGTCAAAACCAAGGTCCCGGGTTCGATCCCTGGCCAGGAAGATGCATGGACAAGCCACCTAGCAGCAAACATGTATCTTGAGTTAGTCGACTATTGTGGGTGGTATTTGGTGGCAACAGACGTATGGAAACATACCCAATGTCTCTACCTGCCCCTGGATCAAACCTGGGTCTGTGTTGTCAGACCAAGGTGGCTTCCTGCGTCTGTGTTGTCAGACCAAGGTGGCTTCCTGGGTCTGTGTTGTCAGCTCAAGGTGGCATCCTGGGTCTGTGTTGTCAGACCAAGGTGGCATCCTGGGTCTGTGTTGTCAGACCAAGGTGGCATCCTGGGTCTGTGTTGTCAGACCAAGGTGGCATCCTGGGTCTGTGTTGTCAGACCAAGGTGGCATCCTGGGTCTGTGTTGTCAGACCAAGGTGGCATCCTGGGTCTGTATCAGACCAAGGTGGCATCCTTGGTCTGTGTTAGACCAAGGTGGCATCCTGGGTCTGTGTCAGACCAAGGTGGCATCCTGGGTCTGTGTCAGACCAAGGTGGCATCCTGGGTATGTGTTAGACCAAGGTGGCATCCTGGGTCTGTGTCAGACCAAGGTGTCATCCTGGGTCTGTGTTAGACCAAGGTGTCATCCTGGGTCTGTGTCAGACCAAGGTGTCATCCTGGGTCTGTATCAGACCAAGGTGGCATCCTTGGTCTGTGTTAGACCAAGGTGGCATCCTGGGTCTGTGTCAGACCAAGGTGGCATCCTGGGTCTGTGTCAGACCAAGGTGTCATCCTGGGTCTGTGTCAGACCAAGGTGGCATCCAGGGTCTGTGTTAGACCAAGGTGGCATCCTGGGTCTGTGTCAGACCAAGGTGTCATCCTGGGTCTGTGTTAGACCAAGGTGGCATCCTGGGTCTGTGTCAGACCAAGGTGTCATCCTGGGTCTGTATCAGACCAAGGTGGCATCCATGGTCTGTGTTAGACCAAGGTGGCATCCTGGGTCTGTGTCAGACCAAGGTGACATCCTGGGTCTGTGTCAGACCAAGGTGGCATCCTGGGTCTGTGTCAGACCAAGGTGGCATCCTGGGTCTGTGTCAGACCAAGGTGGCATCCTGGGTCTGTGTCAGACCAAGGTGGCATCCTGGGTCTGTCAGACCAAGGTGGCATCCTGGGTCTGTGTCAGACTAAGGTGGCATCCTGGGTCTGTGTCAGACCAAGGTGGCATCCTGGGTCTGTGTCAGACCAAGGTGGCATCCTGGGTCTGTGTCAGACCAAGGTGGCATCCTGGGTTGTGTCAGACCAAGGTGGCATCCTGGGTCTGTGTCAGACCAAGGTGGCATCCTGGGTCTGTGTCAGACCAAGGTGGCATCCTGGCAACCTTGAGCAACGAGTCACAGATGGAACAAAGTTTTCACTAAATGTTTAAGAATATTTTCTGAAGGAATATAAAACAATAAAAACAATGATGATTTAAAGACACTACAATGATAACTTAAGACATTACAATGATGATATAAGACACTACAATGATAACTTAAGACATTACAATGATGTCTCACCACCACACTACACTATACTGCTTACCTACACAATACAACTATACATCATACAAACTTAAAACATAGCACCATATGAGGTGGTGTCTGCCTTGCACTCTCCGCACGGAGGATCGAGCCTCCACCACTCCTTGCGCTGAAACACCCACACGGGTTTAGCGCTTTACCAAGTTAAATATACTATATATATAAAATAATGCCCCTTAAAATTCAAATTCACTGAATTAACGTCAACAAATGCAATGGTTGTGGGTCTAGTGAGTTGCGTCAGTCACGTGATGGCACCACACACGTGGGTTGGCTTTGCAAACCTGGCTTAGGCCTGGCTTAGCTCAAGCATATTCTGTCTTAATGTCTAAGTTACTGCTTCAATATTATTTAGCCTGCATAAGGTGTGTGTGTGTATGTGTGTTTATAAACTACATATTCAATGCCTTAGCACAAATATAACATAAATAAAAAGATAAATAAAGATTACACAACCAGACGTGCCCTAGAACACTGCAGGACACCAGCCATATCCCTCGCCTTGTTACATAAACTACTTAGATCCTAAAGCATAAATTGCCTCGCACTTCTAGGCTTTATTATTGGCAATATATCTCACGCGATTAAGCTTGTTTTCAAGCTGTGTGGAGCCTCTTTAGTAGCGCCAGCTTACTTTACATCACTATAGTAGAAATGATTGGCTTACCCAGCGAGTGTTTTGGATTGTACCTGAATGGTATACAATACAGACAACATGAATAATTAAGACATGTGCAACATCTGGGTATCTTTATTTGTAGACGTTTCGCCATCCAGTGGCTTGGTCAATACAGGGTCCTCAAGACTACGGTGCTCTTCACCAACTCCAAGGCTGGGACTGCTTACCTCATGTTTTTTATATAATTCTACAGTCTTCACGTTATGTCCTTGTATTGATAAAGCACTGGATGGCGAAACGTCTACAAATAAAGATGTTGCACATGTGTCTTAGATCCAGATGTGGTCGTGTAGACGACAGTCAAGATGCAGAGGAAACATTCACTGGGACAATGTTTCGCACAAAGCTGAATGAAGCGCTACACAGAACGAAACGTTGTCCCAACAAAAGCTTGTTCTGCACCGCTTGTCTCTTCAAAACAATGTGCTATAGTCAACCCTGACAACCAGCAGAGTCCACAGCCCACACCACACCTTCACCACACTGCCAGGAAACAAGTCTCTCTTGTTTACAAATGAGGTGTAACAATTAACTCCAGATCATCTGACAAAACAATCGCGTCTTATGACACTTTATCTTCTTTCCTGATAACAATAAACATCTAGAGACAGTGAGGAGACAAAGGTAATCTCTGATGATGTTTTTACCGCCGCTAACTCGGTCTGCGACAACCTGTGGGTAAACATTTTTAATTAGTTATTGTATACCACAATTATTTTGGGGAGCAATGAAACGAGCAGTGATTATATTAGCAAAAAATATGGAAAGTTTAAGTGTTAGTTTGGGATATAGACTGTAATATATTGACTAAAAAAATGGCAAAATAAAGGAATAACCTAAGTGTAACTATTTTAATAATATTAAGAGCTGTATTTCGTAAATCAAGTTGATTTCAACAAATGAAGACTGCACGAGTTACACACACAATGCAGAACAGTGTAAACACTTAACAGTAGTTGACGAAAGAAATAGGGAAATAAGTAAGTAAGGAAATAGTGAAGCAGACGATAAGTTAGAAAAATATAGGAACCCCTGTGAGACTTACTGCAGACGGAGCACTTGGCCTCATCTGTGTTGTCACCGCAGCCGTCCGTCCCCGAGCACAGTATGGCAGTCGAACGACACCGTCCATTGCCACACCTGCAGAAGTGTCCTGATACAGTATGTGAACAAGACATCGTTTGGCCTCGAACCGGGGTCCTCCAGGACTCGAACAAGGCTCGAGTTCGGGTCCGATAAGGCACAAACCCGGGTCCGTCAAGCGGCAACACCATACTTGCTTGAAGAATGAGACACTTGTCTCATTCTTCAAGATTTATATCACCCTACTTGTTTACACAAGTCAAGACATTAACGACAGCGAAATCTCAACTTCCTGGAGTGGACTCTGATCATTTCGAATTGTTGGAAGGATTTACGGAACTAGAACCTTAACGTATCCTTAATATCAGCAAATAAAGTTGAGGACGAATGTTAATGAGGCACGGGAGGCGTAGCTGGACAGGTAGGAATGTAACATCTTTCAGACTACTTATGACTAGACTCTAAGGCTACTTAAGGGGCACAAAAAACTCGTGATAGCGTTTTGGAGACTGTGATAACAATGAGATCTACCAGTACGATTACTTACCATGATAGATGTTTAGATACTGTGAAAGACCCAGGTCCTGTCTGAAGGGGTTCGGCAGAGGGCTGCCTCACCTTGTAGTACTGTAACTACAATACCTAAAGTGGGGATAATGGCAGTGGCTCTAGACGCTGTGAGAATCCCAAAAAAAAAACACTTACGTGTTATGAAGATCTGTAACAACATTCTGGAGACTGTAGTGGCATCAGGAACTACATGTAGGAGCAGCAGAAGATAACCACGACCCAAAACACAAATAACCCGCACATAGAAGAAGCTATATGACGACGTTTCGGTCCGACTTGGACCATTTACTAGTGTGACTAGTAAATGGTCCAAGTTGGATCGAAACGTTGTCATATGGCTCCTTTTCTGTGTTCTTCATGACCATAAGATAGTGACAGCCCCGAGGATCCATCTAAAGAGGCGCACGGGTTGACAAAAGTAACGATGATGCAGGGACCTACCTGAAGGGGCAGTAAGGAGCAGTGATAGACCCCTGGATGCAGGCGGCCTCATCCTCGTCGCTGCTGTCGTTGCAAGTGGCCTTAGCGTTGCAGAAGATGAACCCTGGAAGACACCGGCCGTCGCCACACCGGAACGTCGTCTTCGGACACGCTGTTTATATAGGACGAGTGTAAATAAACATAATAAACATAATAATAATAATAATAATCCTCATTTCTACCAGTACATGTACAAGGTATACAGACCATAGCTGACATCAATGACATACTACTATATAGAAAGCCGCTTGTTATGCTGAGCATTTCCCGCAAATTAGGTCAGTTTTGTCCCCAGAATGCGACCCACACCAGTCGACTAACACCCAGGTACATATTTTACTGCTAGGTGACTAGGGACAGCAGGTATCTTAAGGAAACACGTCCTTATGTTTCCACCCGAACCGGGGATCGAACCACGGACCTCAATGTGTAAACTGAAACGGTTGAGAAAACCGACAAATTGATAAATGAGACATTTGTGTAACATTTGGGTATCTAAATGTGGAAGCCGCTGCTCAAATGTCTCATTTATCAAGACGAGAGAGGAATACAAGAGTGTCTTGTGGATTCAGTAACCTGCTTGTGGCATCTAATATCCTTAAAGGGATTCATTAATTATTTTATGGCATAATTTTTAACTCATGTGGTATTGTAGGAAATGGTTATGGATATAAAACCCTTAACGAGTTAGTTGTGAATAGTTCCTACCACGGTGTTGTTGATTACCTGTGAATGGTTGCAGCCACGGTATTGTGGGTCAGTTGTGAATGGTTGCAGCCACGGTATTGTGGGTCAGTTGTGAATGGTTGCAGCCACGGTATTGTGGGTTAGTTGTGAATGGTTGCAGCCACGGTATTGTGGGTCAGTTGTGAATGGTTGCAGCCACGGTATTGTGGGTTAGTTGTGAATGATTGCAGCCACGGTATTGTGGGTCAGTTGTGAATGGTTGCAGCCACGGTATTGTGGGTTAGTTGTGAATGATTGCAGCCACGGTATTGTGGGTCAGTTGTGAATGGTTGCAGCCACTGTATTGTGGGTCAGTTGTGAATGGTTGCAGCCACGGTATTGTGGGTTAGTTGTGAATGGTTGCAGCCACTGTATTGTGGGTCAGTTGTGAATGATTGCAGCCACGGTATTGTGGGTCAGTTGTGAATGGTTGCAGCCACGGTATTGTGGGTTAGTTGTGAATGGTTGCAGCCACGGTATTGTGGGTCAGTTGTGAATGGTTGCAGCTACTGTATTGTGGGTCAGTTGTGAATGGTTGCAGCCACGGTATTGTGGGTTAGTTGTGAATGGTTGCAGCCACTGTATTGTGGGTCAGTTGTGAATGGTTGCAGCCACGGTATTGTGGGTTAGTTGTGAATGGTTGCAGCCACGGTATTGTGGGTCAGTTGTGAATGGTTGCAGCCACGGTATTGTGGTTAGTGGCACCAGACTACTGTACTGAAAATGTTAAATTATTGTGTACAAGAGAGTCGCTGAGCACACCGTTCAAGCCTGAGACGTATTCTGAATTTATTGCAACAGTGTGAGGTTATATGCCTCCAGGAATGTAAAATATATCAACTAAAGGACAAGACTTCATCACAGTAGTGGACGACATAAGAGGACTCAGATGAAGCAAGGCACAAGACACTGGTCAACTGTCGTAGAGAATTGAAATATTATGAAAAATAAAATACATAAACCGTAGCTTAACACGTCAATTTAAAGATTTTTACTGCTAATACCTCTATAACGACTACCATTACTACTACTATTATTATGACGAGTACCATTACTACTACTATCACGACTACTAACGACACGGGTAGGGGGGACTTACTTCCGTTGCATGAGGCCTCATCCGAAGCATCAGGACAGTGAGGTTTACCATCACACAGGTATGCTCGAGAGATGCAAGTGCCATCGTTGCAGGTGTGTGCCAAGGTGGGGCACCTGTGTGGCACACACATGGCTTCGTCAGACCCGTCCTCGCAGTCACCTACCCCGTTGCACACGAAGTACCAGCTTATGCAACGCCCCGACGACGCACACTGCAACATTGCACAAGGAATAAGAGTCACACTTACCGTTGGCTGCAACAAACAGCAACAGACCCAAAAATCGGTCATGGAAACTGGGAGACCTTTCGATCAGTCCCGGGCTCGTTTCGGTCCAAAACGGACCAAAATGTAGTCTAGTTCAAATGTATATTTTAAGGGATTGTTGTGGATTGTAGGCGGGAGGAGAATACTAGTAACTGGTTTGTTTACAAACTGTATCACCTACCACTCGTCTCTCTCTCATTATAGATACAATACTCCCTCTGAACACATATTTCTTTACATAGAGAAGTGATGAGTTCTTGTTTGAATGGTTCCAGACACGGTATTGTGGTTTAATTTTATTGTGGTTTAGTAGTAAATGCCTCCAGTCACCGTACTGGGACTTGCAGACTTGTGTTTCACTGTGATGTGTTTACCTGGAATGTTTCCTTGTGGCATCCGGTGTTGTCAGCGGAGCACTGTGGGCTGTGAAGGAGGCAGCGACACACTCCAGCACTGCAGGTGGTGTAGGGATCCGAGGCTCGACACTGCTGTGAACTCTCACACCGCTGACCCAGGGAGGCAGGGGTCACACCAGCGTCTGTTGGAGAGGTCATTATGATAAGTATTCATGGGGTTACTCATCAATGAATGACAAGAGGTCATGATGTTATTAAGAGGGAAGAAGCAGGGCGTTGGGGTGAACTCGACAAGTCATAAACTGGTACCTGGGGTATACCTGGAGGGTGTTCCGGGGGTCAACGCCCCCGCGGCCTGGTCCATGACTGGGCCTCGTGGTGGATCAGGGCCTGATCAACCAGGTTGTTACTGCTGGCCTCATGCAAACCGACGTAAGAACCACAACCCGGTTGGTCAGGTCCTTAGGTGCCTGTCCAACTCCCTTTTGAAGACAGCCAGGGATCTATTGGTAATCCCCCTTATGTATGCTGGGAGGAGGTACCAAGTAAGTTTATTTTTTTAAGTACAAGTGCACATAAGTACAATTATTATACAGAGTAACATATGTGTAAATTACCCAGGATAACCCCAAAAGTGACATATCTGTTAGATGGTAGATTATCTACCATCTTACGTTTCACACTCAGTTCAAAAGTAAAGATAATATGTATTAGAGAGGATAGCAATAAGTGAAAGAATGTCAGAACATCGTCAGAGGTCGACAAGGAAGGTTCACCTGCTCTCTCATTCAGGGAACACTATCAAAACAATCTGGACCGTCACCTGACTCTTCTCACAGGTAGGTGCGTTCAACACAGTACCGTTTCCCTCAACCCACAGCGAGGAGAGGGGAATCGCCAGGAGGCCAATTGTGGTCTACTGAAAATACTTTACTGGTCATTAACTCTGACCAACGACGTTCCTTGGGGGAGGGGGAGGAGATTCTTATTTAGGAGGGGGAGGAAGGGGAAGGAAGAACGTGTGATGTAAGAACACAACCTGTTCTCCAGTTTGGACATAGTGGGTTCTTAGTGCTAGTAGTACTGTGAAGAATGTCTGGGAGTTGAACAGCTGTATCTTCAGGTGAAAGCAGGACTCGAGAAAGCTAGGAAAGAAATACAACTTCTTAAGAGAGAAAAAGAAAATTCATCCTCGAATTATTGAAGGAAATTACCTGAGGTATCGAAGGAAAGTTCTTGGTAGCTTTAGTTCAAGGTTAGACAAATAGGTGGGTGGGAATTGTTAGTGAGGGATCCCTGTCATGTGTGGCATCTGGTTAAGGAGGGGTGTTGGGAAACAGCGGTTGTCCAGAGCAAGTAGTGTTACTTGTACATGTACAGTATACAATACTGACACATGTGCAACATCTGGGTATCTTTACTGATACATTTGTGGTGCATTTGTTATTAACCACCACCCCACATATATACACAATGCTAATACCAATACTTAATTTTACGCTGATATCAATACCTACACTAATACCATCCAGTGGCTTTATCAATACAAATCCAAGGAGATAATTGGAAGACAGTAGAACTATATATAAAAGCTAAGGTAATGAGTCCCTCAGCCTTGGAGTTGGTGAAGAACACCGTAGTCGTAAAAAGGGAGAACAAGTAGTGTTAAGTGCTGGCTGGACAAGTACAGTACTCGAAAAACACCCCACTAATATTTATTGATAAATGTCACCACATTTGTGGCAGACATGACATGTATGCCAGGGATGTCCATCTAGGGCAGGAGTGGCGGTGATGAATAGTCTTGTAGAAGAGTCTGTTGTCCCTCCACTCTTATGTTTTACATAATGTGCTTTAACATGACTCACGAAATCGTAGCCCAGTGGCTCTGACCGCGGGTTCAAACCCCACCCGTGGTATGGTTTATAATGTGCTTTAGTTGTAGATCTATATCAAAGTAACCTCAAGAACTATTGTACAAATGTACGCTACTGTCTGCAAAATCATGTGTAGATTTCTTAAACTTAAATAACAATAAGGTACAATACCGTGACTGGAACAATACACAAATAACCCTCACATAGAAGAGAGGAGCTTACGGCGACGTTTCGGTCCGACTTGAACTATTTACAAGTCACACTGACACAGGAAGATGAGAGAGCCAGTATATATGGAGGGGGAGGAGAGGGACAAAGAGAGGACGAAAGAAGGAAGTGAAGAAGTAATGGTTATTTGTTTATTGTTAAACATACTTTTTATAAACATTGTCTATAATGTCATATCTTCACTTATATTACCATATTAATGCGTCCACAAACAAGTGGATTTTAAGCAATTAACAAACTGTGACTGGCCGGGGATCGAACCCGTCTTATTTTAGTCAACCTCGTGGGAAGCCTGGTGCCTCTAACCAGGCGTGGATTTTGACTTGCTTCCCACGAGGCGGGCTAAAATAACACGGGTTCGATCCCCGTCCAGTCGCAGTTTGTTAACTACTTATTTTAGAATCTCGAAAAATATCACCTTTAAGGACGGGGATGCATCTGGTGCCACTGTCAGCATGCAGGTGTCCTGGGGGACACGCACAGACAGCGAGTGGCACTCCCCGAGGTCTGGACGGCACCCCTGGGATGGCGGTGATGCTGTTGGCACTGAGGTCTGTGAAGAGTGGCACCCTGGCAGAGCGCTGGATGACACAGATAGAGCCAGGTACGTGAGTGCCACACTGGGCACTGGTGCCACATGGTGAACCCAGGGCTGTTGAGATCAACACCCAAGATTGATTATTTTATTTGGTACGTTTGATCAAAAGAAAGAAAATGTCCAACTCCTTGGATCAAGAGCCCTCTCACCGGCATAAGAAGACATGTAACTGAATAAAAAATACAATAATGTAGATAAAATTCTTTATTGCTGCTTTAGTTTTGTTAATAAGGATGATCATGGTAGTAGAACTAGAGGAAGAACAACAGAAGTGAGAGGAGAAAGCTAGAAGAACTAGAGGAAGAACAAGAACAAGAGAAGGAAGAGGAGAATGCTAGAACAGCTAATAAAACTACAGGAAGAACAAGAACCACTGAATTTAGAACAAGATGCTAGAAAAACAGCTAGTAGAACTAGAGGACGAAAAAAAAGAGTAAGAGAAATGAGAGGAGGAGGATACTAGAAGAACAGCTGTCCGGAGAACAAGAAAAAGAACAATTCGAGTGACAGGAGGGGGGTAGCAGAACAATTGTTTCGTGAACAACTGGAAGAAAACAGGGTTAGCAAAACAACTGCGTGTAGAAGTCTTGAAGAACAGACCTTGTCAGAACAGGAGTCCCGCAGAACACACGCCTAAGATAGTGACACTCACTGTATCTGAGTGTGCCACAGGTGTTGCCGTTCCTGGGGGCGTCACTGGAGCACTGGCACCTCCCGTACACCCGTGGCACCGTGAAGTTGCAGAAGCTGCCGCTGCTTCCTAAACGGCACTGCTCGTGGTTTCTACACATGGCACCCACCCGCGCCTCTGTCAGGGTGAGAGAGAGACACTGAGAGAGTGTGTATGCGTTACACTCTGTGTAGAGCCTGATAAAGTCGTCGATAAAGCTCTACAGAGGGCGAAACTTTGTGGCAGTGAAGGCTGCTGTGAGCCTGGAATCACGCTGCTGTGAGCCTGGTAAACACTCCATATACAGGTGAGCGTCTGTGTATACACGAAAAATATCTGAATTAAATTACACGCTTGCTGCTCTTCATTTCTTATAGATGGCAGAGATTCAGTAGCATTATTATTATTATATTATTATTATTATTATTATTATTATTATTATTATTATTATTATTGAGTGGTAGGAGCTTGGCTACCCGCAAGGTGTGTGTGTGTGTTTTAGATAGGAGTGGAGACTAGTGTTTTTTATGGTTTGACGTCCTGTCTGGAGATGTGATGAACAGCTGAAGGAATACATACTGCTCAGAGGAATGTTAGCGGACTTGAGTCCTGGAGGTAGGAAACATAGTTCCTGCAATCTGAAGGATGGGTGGGGATGTAACACTCCTGGAAGTAGGACGTACAGTACCTGCACTCTGAAGGATGAGTGGGGATGTAACAGTCCTGGAGGTAGGAAATACAGTACCTGCACTCTGGAGGATGGGTGGGGATGTAACAGTCCTGGAGGTAGGAAATACAGTACCTGCACTCTGGAGGATGGGTGGGGATGTAACAGTCCTGGAGGTAGGAAATACAGTACCTGCACTCTGGAGGATGGGTGGGGATGTAACAGTCCTGGAGGTAGGAAGTACAGTACCTGTACTCTGGAGGATGAGTGGGATGTAACAGTCCTGGAGGTAGGAATACAGTACCTGCACTCTGGAGGATGGTGGGATGTAACAGTCCTGGAGGTAGGAAATACAGTACCTGCACTCTGGAGGATGAGTGGGTATGTAACAGTCCTGGAGGTAGGAAATACAGTACCTGCACTCTGGAGGATGGGTGGGGATGTAACAGTCCTGGAGGTAGGAAATACAGTACCTGCACTCTGGAGGATAGGATGTAACAGTCCTGAGGTAGAAATACAGTACCTGTACTCTGGAGGATGAGTGGGGATGTAACAGTCCTGGAGGTAGGAAGTACAGTACCTGTACTCTGGAGGATGGGTGGGGATGTAACAGTCCTGGAGGTAGGAAGTACAGTACCTGTACTCTGGAGGATGGGTGGGGATGTAACAGTCCTGGAGGTAGGAAATACAGTACCTGCACTCTGGAGGATGGGTGGGGATGTAACAGTCTGATAACAGTACTGACTGAGATGGTGAACAGTCCGAGGTAGGAAGTACTGACCTGCACTCTGGAGGATGAGGTGGGGATGTAAAGTCCTGAGGTAGGTCAGTGCTGACCTAGATGGTGGGGTGACAGTCCTGGGTAGGACAGTCGACTCGACGCTGAACTGTGTGTCTCAGCTTTAACATACTGAATGACTGATGGTGAGGGATTTGTGTGCCTGAGGCAGTGTTTACCTTTGAGTTCCCTGGGAGCGTTCTCACCTTGTACTCACCTAGTTGTGGTTGCAGGGGTCGTGTCATAGCTCCTGGCCCCGCCTCTTCACTGGCCGCTTGTTTACCTTTGAGTTCCCTGGGACAGTGTTTACCTTTGAGTTCCCTGGGGGCGTGTTTACCTTTGAGACAGTTGTTCCTGCGGTAGGGTACATAGTGAGCACCGCACCTGCAGTAGCCCTGGATGCAGGCAGAGTGAGCAACACGCATGCTACACTGAGCATCCACCTCACAAGGAAACCCCAGCAACGATCCTGTAAGTGCAAACCCCCGTGGGTGGTGAGCAATGTTGCAATGGCGGTGAGTGAGGTGATAGTTGGGGAGGGGGTAGTGATGGTGGTAGTGGTAGTAATGATGGTGGTAGTGGTAGTATTGATGGTGGTAGTGGTAGTATTGATGGTGGTAGTGGTAGTATTGATGGTGGTAGTGGTAGTATTGATGGTGGTAATGGTAGTATTGATGGTGGTAGTGGTAGTATTGATGGTGGTAGTGGTAGTATTGATGGTGGTAGTGGTAGTATTGATGGTGGTAGTGGTAGTATTGATGGTGGTAGTGGTAGTATTGATGGTGGTAGTGGTAGTATTGATGGTAGTGGTAGTATTGATGGTAGTGTAGTATTGATGGTGGTAGTGATAGTATTGATGTGGTAGTGGTAGTATTGATGGTGGTAGTGGTAGTATTGATGGTGGTAATGGTAGTATTGATGGTGGTAGTGGTAGTATTGATGGTGGTAATGGTAGTGATGTGGTAGTGGTAGATTGAGTGGTAATGGTATGATGGTGGTATGGTAGTATTGATGGTGGTAGTGGTAGTATTGATGGTGGTAGTGGTAGTATTGATGGTGGTAGTGGTAGTATTGATGGTGGTAGTGGTAGTATTGATGGTGGTAGTGGTAGTATTGATGGTGGTAGTGGGAGTATTGATGGTGGTAATGGTAGTGATGGTGGTAGTGGTAGTATTGATGGTGGTAGTGATAGTATTGATGGTGGTAGTGGTAGTATTGATGGTGGTAGTGGTAGTATTGATGGTGGTAGTGATAGTATTGATGGTGGTAATGATAGTGTAATGATGATGTTGGTGTAGTGGTGATAGTGATAATGATGGGTAGTGATGGTGGTAGTGATAATGATAGTGATGTTGGTAGTGATAGTAGTAGTATTAGTAATAATTATATTGGTGGTGATAATAGTGATGATAATAATACCAATTAGTGGTGATAATGACTGATAGTGATACTAACAATGCTGAAAATGACGGTGAAAGTGACCAAATCTGTTTATTTCATACACACAAATACAGTAACTTGCACAGTCATTCACATATACAACAGCAATATACACTCACGCATACATATATAAGAGTAATTAGAATATAAGGTTCAAAGCCTATCTACTACACGAGGTTGCATGCCACCTGTTCACCACCAGTCAAGAATACTTTAATACCTAAAATAGGGATCAAAGTAAACTCTCTCTCTCTCTCTCTCTCTCTCTCTATATATATATATATATATATATATATATATAATATATATGTATGTATATATACCTGAGACATACACCTCGGTGTATACGCAGTGGGAGACATACACATATCGATATACATCGTATACATCTTCATTTTTACATACATGAGACATTATGAGAGACCTGGGAGACAGAGGGAGGCGTTGACAGCGAGGTAGTGAGAGATACATGCACATCTTCCCTTCTCACACACGCCATTGGTGACCCTGCAGTGCTTGTCCACCACACACGGCTGCCCCAGCACCGCCTCCTTCACCGTGGCCTTCTCTGAGATGAGATTCTTCATATTCTGTGTCACCACCAGTATTTTAGACGACCTGTGCGCTGATACGCCAGCCTGTGAGGTCAATAATAATAGCCTGTAAGGTCAATAATAATAATAGCAAGTCTTAGAGGAAATAGATGCGTCAAGATAGATGGTTCTTAAGATAAGATTTGTTGGGATTTTTAACTCGGGGGGTTAGCCACCCAGGGTAATCCAAGAGAGTCAGTATGTCATCGAGGACTGTCTGTCTTATTTCCATTTGGGATCCTGTTGATTTTGTCCCCCAGGATGCGACCCACACCAATTGACTAGCACCCAGGTACCTACTTACTGTTAGGTGAACAGGGACAGCAGGTGTTAGGAAACATGCCCACGAACACTATGTTAAGTGAGTGCGTTGCCAAGCGAGCCACGGTTGACCTCTGCCTCAGCAACAAACAAGTCAACGGTAACAACATTGTTCCAGCAGCTGTCTCTGCTGCAGCAATAAACAAGTCAACGGTAACAACATTGTTCCAGCAGCTGTCTCTGCTGCAGCAATAAACAAGTCAACGGTAACAACATTGTTCCAGCAGCTGTCTCTGCTGCAACAATAAACAAGTCTGCGTAAAAAAAATCATTTGTAATCACTAGAAAAAAATAGTTGAACCTTGAAGTGACTTTATGTAATGTTGTATGCAAGAATAACAAAGTCACTGACCATGAACTGTTTCACCTGTGTAAACAATGTTGTGTGTGTGTATTCACCTATTTGTGGTTACAGGGGTCGATTCATAGCTCCTGGCCCTTTTAACAGCTGGTGGCTACTAGGTCCACTCTCTCCCTGCTCCTTGAGTTTTATCATACCTCTTCTCAAAGCTATGTATGGATTCTGCCTCAACTACATCACTCTCCAGATTATTCCATTTCCTGACAACTCTACGACTGAAGATGTACTTCCTAACATCCCTGTTAGTTACCATTTTGTCCTAGGCACATGTCTGTGTGTGTGTGTAAGTGTACTTACACACACGCCTTTCAAACTGGATGTTGCTAGGTTCTTATTCTTTCATGGCCTTGTGAGTTACATTATATATCTGTTCCTAAAGCTGTGTATAAATCCTGCCTCTACCACTTTGTTGCCCAGGTCGTTCCACTTTATGACCACTCTGAGGCTGAACAAATACGTCCTACCATCCCTTTAACTTCCAGCTGTGCCATCGTGTGTCTGTTCCCGCTTTTCGAAGAGCCTATTATTGTCCAGCCTATCAATTCCTCTTAATATTTTGTACGTCGTTATCATGTCTCCCACGGTTTCTCTTATCTCTATTGTTATCAGGTTGAGTTCTTTAGTCTCTCCTCGCAGTGCATACCCCTAAGCTCTGGGATTAGTCTCGTTGCAAACATCTGTATTTTTTTCCGATTTTTGACTTGCTTGATCAGGTGTGTTATACTGGTGATGCATGCTACAAGGCGAACTTGATATAACCTTTCAATTGCCGGTGTTAAATTCCACTAACTACTTGTCAGACCAGTCATGTAGCTTGTCCAGTTTCGTTAGTAGCCTTCCCTTGTCTTCTCCTATTCTTATTCTCCTCATTAGTTTCACATCAACTGCGAGCAGAATACGTCCGACTGTGTCTCATCCGGCACGTTGTTCACGTACACCAGCAACAGTACAGGTGCGAGTACTAAGCCTTGTGAAACTCCTCCTGTCACACACCAATTCTGACGTGTTTTCATGAACACGTACTTTGTTTCCTTCCTGTAAGAAATTGCTTGATGCCCTATACCGCCTTTCCTGTCATTCCTGCCAGCTTCTCAAGGGTTTGTCAGGGTCTCTGGTGTGGTACTGTGCAAAATGCCTTCTTACAGTACAAAAATATGCACTAGAGCCATCCCTCCATTGCCTCACTTACGTTACCTTCATCATAGAACTCTAAACAGGTTTGTGACATACGATTCACCATCTCTAAAACATGTTAGTTGTTGTTCGAGAACTTGCTCCTCTTCAGGTGCTCCATTACTGTTTGGGTTATCCTAGCCTTATATGTTTTACATGTCAGTTACACCGGTCTGTAGTTCAATGCTCTCTGTCTGTCCCCGACACACACACATGGTGACCTGACGACACTGGAGGACAGAAGGGATAGAAGGACATGATAACGACATATAAAATTCTGAGAGGAACTGACAAGGTGGATAGAGACAGGATGTTCCAGAGATGGGACACAGCAACAAGGCGTTACAATTGGAAGTTGAAAACTCAGATGAGTCACAGGGATGTTAAAAATAAATTCTTCAATCATAAAGTTGTCATGAAATGGAACAGTCTGGAATGTAGTGGAGGCAGGAATCATACATAGCCTCATGGCCATACATAAGCCTCATGGAGAAGGGAGAGAGTGAACCTAGTAGATAGTAGTGAAGAGGCGGGGACAGGGGCTATGACTCGACCCCTGCTACCACAATGGTTGAGTAGAATTAGATAAGTACACACACACACACACACTATTTTCCTACAAGCTGTTGACTCAGCGGTGGTGCGTTTCTCAAGCAGGTAATCAAAAGTCTGGATGATGCTTAACTAAACACTGGACCACTACCATCCAGTACACTCAAGAGGACGCCAGCACACGCAAGAGGACGCCATTACACACAAGAGGACACCAGTACACCCAGGAGGACACCAGTATTCCTCCTCAAGAGGTCATTAACACCTCTTGAGGAAACTTGCACCAGTATCTCTCAGCCTTCAGTGTGGGAGGGATAAACAGTTACTCTTGGTCCTGGCGCCAGTTCTCTTCCTATTTAGCTTATCTTCGTAATATTTCTCTTCAGAGACGCAAGACTGCAGATAACCAGGCATAACAGATGTTAACAAAAGCAGCAAGACTGCAGATAACCAGGCATAACAGATGTTAACAAAAGCAGCAAGACTGCAGATAACCAGGCATAACAGATGTTAACAAAAGCAGCAAGACTGCAGATAACCAGGCATAACAGATGTTAACAAAAGCAGCAAGACTGCAGATAACCAGGCATAACAGATGTTAACAAAAGCAGCAAGACTGCAGATAACCAGGCATAACAGATGTTAACAAAAGCAGCAAGACTGCAGATAACCAGGCATAACAGATGTTAACAAAAGCAGCAAGACTGCATATAACCAGGCATAACAGATGTTAACAAAAGCAGCAAGACTGCAGATAACCAGGCATAACAGACGTTAACAAAAGCAGCAAC
This sequence comes from Cherax destructor, assembly GCA_009830355.1. Lineage (NCBI taxonomy): Eukaryota > Metazoa > Arthropoda > Malacostraca > Decapoda > Parastacidae > Cherax > Cherax destructor. Next base: position 64,762 of record WNWK01003269.1, read on the forward strand.
AATAACATAAATTACAATGGTAAAAATAATAAGGTGACTAGATTTGTTAAAACAGATGAAATTTGATTAATTTACATTAACCTAAATAGAAAACAACCACAGGGGGAGTTGAATGATAGCTCTAGGCCTTTCGTGTTGCAATTAACACATCAAGAGCTTGCAATGTTGCAAAATCATGTATATATTCAATTTTAATAGATTTACCTAAATTTTCATTGGTATTTGCGACTTAGAAATTGAAAAATGTGAATAGTGTATATTCTCCTATTGGTCTAAATACTAGAATTTCGGCGACGTAACATATTGTAAATGAGTAAGTAAATGGATATTTTTTTGAGTGTCTTTCTTTATTCAATGTATAAGAGGACAGCCTTTTTTAATTTTTCATATAAACAATTATAAAACGAATACGTCGATTTTTTTGAACTGTACAGTAGGCTACTGAAAGAAATATATAGGCTAGAGCAAAGAGACAGTGTGTGTCCCACGCTGTGTGATATATGACAATTGTCTTCTGCTGTCAATAGTGTATTTAAGAAGACGCAGCACTGTGGGAGGCCTGCTGGCCTATGCTAGGCAGGTCTAAGTCACCTAGTTGTGTGGGTGTCAAAGAAGGCAGGTGAGTCGTTTGTTTTATCAAGTGAGATATGTGTGTAAATTATCTCACCGTAAGAGCGGCCAGCAGAACAATGTACACTGGAGAGGTCGCCGACGCCGCCCACATCATCATCACTTAACCTCTGCAAAGGAAAAAAAAATGTAGTAGGTAAACAGATTGTGGTTGTACCGTGTGTTGCCTGTACACTGCCTCCCACACACCGTGTGTTGCCTGTACACTGCCTCCCACACACCGTGTGTTGCCTGTAAACTGCCTCCCACACACCGTGTGTGCCTGTACACTGCCTCCCACACCGTGTTGCCTGACACTGCCTCCACACACCGTGTGTTGCCTGTACACTGCCTCCCACACACCGTGTGTTGCCTGTACACTGCCTCCCACACACCGTGTGTTGCCTGTACACTGCCTCCCACACACCGTGTGTTGCCTGTAACTGCCTCCCACACAGTGTGTTGCCTGTACACTGCCTCCCACACCGTGTGTTGCCTGTACACTGCCTCCCACACACCGTGTGTTGCCTGTACACTGCCTCCCACACACGTGTGTTGCCTGTACACTGCCTCCCACACACCGTGTGTTGCCTGTACACTGCCTCCCACACACCGTGTGTTGCCTGTAAACTGCCTCCCACACACCGTGTGTTGCCTGTAAACTGCCTCCCACACACCGTGTGTTGCCTGTACACTGCCTCCCACACACCGTGTGTTGCCTGCACACTGCCTCCCCCACACACCGTTTGTTGCCTGCACACTGCCTCCTCCCACACACCGTGTGTTGCCTGCACACTGCCTCCCCCCACACACCGTGTGTTGCCTGCACACTGCCTCCTCCCACACACCGTGTGTTGCCTGCACACTGCCTCCCCACACACCGTGTTGCCTGCACACTGCCTCCTCCCACACACCGTGTGTTGCCTGCACACTACCTCCTCCCACACACCGTGTGTTGCCTGCACACTGCCTCCCCCACACACCGTGTGTTGCCTGCACACTGCCTCCCACACACCTTGTGTTGCCTGCACACTGCCTCCTCCCACACATCGTGTGTTGCCTGTACACTGCCTCCTCCCACACACCGTGTGTTGCCTGCACACTGCCTCCTACACACCTCGTACTGCCTGCACTGCTTTACGTGTCAAAACTGCAAGCAATAAACCACTTTATTTATAAAAAGAGAAGCCTCCACGGTTTCCAGCCTAGCTTACAACCGTTTCAGGCAGTCTGGAAGTTGGGAATTGTACATAAATAGTATAAAATACAGACAAGACGAAGAATTAGACATTTGCAACATCTGGGTATCACTATCTATAAAGCCATGGTTGGCGAAACGTCTACAAAATACCCAGATGTTGCATGTATCTAATTTATCTCCATCAAAATAAGTGTTTTAAATCACACATTGTTTGAGGAAAAAAAGACAAGAAAAACATATTAGTAAATAGGCTTCTTCTACCCGTCTACACTAAATATGGCCTCAGATAATTAGGTCGAAATAGTCAGTTTGCCTTTCTGAATTAATTTTTCAAATAGAGTAAATGTATATTTCGTAGATTATGTATTGTATTCCATATTGTTAATGGTGTATTGAAGATGGATACTGTATGCGTTAACAATACCTTGATTTTGTTGTTGTTTGGTATCCCCGAAGGGATCTTTGTCTGGCACGGCATCGGGGATACCTTTCCGGGATCATTGAGGTGGAAAGGGCTGTTCCTATGGGATACAGGGGATACCTTTCTTGGATCACTTGAGGTGGAAAGGGCTGTTCCTATGGGATACAGGGGATACCTTTCCGGGATCATTGAGGTGGAAAGGGCTGTTCCTATGGGATACATGGATACCTTTCTGGTATCACTGAGGTGGAAGAGTCTGAGCCTATGAGATACAGGGATACCTTCCTGGGATCATGTGCCCTAAACACTTTGTTCGTACGTATCCCAGGAGATGGGAAGCAATCAAATTTAATTCAAGAAAAGTTGAGGGCAGCTCTGATTCCTTGGATCAAAGTGCCCTTCAACAAACCATCACCCCCCCCCTCAAACAACGTTCTGAAAAAAAGTTGTGGATATACTCACTATAAATGTCTTTTTTTTTAAATCACACATATTGGGTAATGTTACCATCCCTGAGATACCTTAGTATTGAAGGTAAAAGGTGCTAGTTACTAACGGTAAAAGGTGCTAGTTACTAACGGTAAAAGTGCTAGTTACTAACGGTAAAAGTGCTAGTTACTAACGGTAAAAGGTGCTAGTTACTAACGGTAAAAGATGCTAGTTACTAACGGTAAAAGGGGCTAGTTACTAACGGTAAAAGGGGCTAGTTACTAACGGTAAAAGGTGCTAGTTACTAACGGTAAAAGGTGCTAGTTACTAACGGTAAAAGGGGCTAGTTACTAACGGTAAAAGGTGCTAGTTACTAACGGTAAAAAGTGCTAGTTACTAACGGCAAAAGATGCTAGTTACTAACGGTAAAAGGTGCTAGTTACTAACGGTAAAAGTGCTAGTTACTAACGGTAAAAGGTGCTAGTTACTAACGGTAAAAGGTGCTAGTTACTAACGGTAAAAGGTGCTAGTTACTAAAGGTAAAAAGTGGTAGTTACTAACGGTAAACAGTGCTAGTTACTAACGGTAAAAGGTGCTAGTTACTAACGGTAAAAGGTGCTAGTTACTAACGGTAAAAGTTACTATTTTCTAAGGGTAAAAAGTGAGTCACTAACGGTAAAAAATGCTAGCTACTAACGGTAAAAGGTGTTAGCTCTTCTTGCCAGCTAGAAAATGAGGGCTACAATAGATGTTTTTTTTTCTAAACTTCTGATATCCAGATGTTCGCCATTACGTTCTCACAGTGAGGCATATTTAGATTTAGAGAGGACGTAGGAAAGTGCTGGTGTGGCAATATTTAGATTTAGAGAGGATGTAGGGGAGTACTGGTGTGGCAATATTTAGATTTAGAGAGGACGTAGGGAAGTGCTGGTGTGGCAATATTTAGATTTAGAGAGGATGTAGGGGAGTACTGGTGTGGCAATATTTAGATTTAGAGAGGACGTAGGGAAGTGCTGGTGTGGCAATATTTAGATTTAGAGAGGATGTAGGGGAGTACTGGTGTGGCAATATTTAGATTTAGAGAGGACGTAGGGAAGTGCTGGTGTGGCAATATTTAGATTTAGAGAGGATGTAGGGGAGTACTGGTGTGGCAATATTTAGATTTAGAGAGGACGTAGGGAAGTGCTGGGCAATATTTGATTTAGGGGATGTGGAGCTGGTGGCAATATTTAGATTTAGAGAGGACGTAGGGAAGTGCTGGTGTGGCAATATTTAGATTTAGAGAGGATAGGGAGAGTGCTGGTGTGGCAATATTTAGATTTAGAGAGGACGTAGGGAAGTGCTGGTGTGGCAATATTTAGATTTAGAGAGACGTAGGAAGTGCTGGTGTGGCAATATTTAGATTTAGAGAGGATGTAGGGGGAGTACTGGTGTGGCAATATTTAGATTTATAGAGGACGTAGGGAAGTGCTGGTGTGGCAATATTTAGATTTAGAGAGGATGTAGGGGAGTCTACCTGGAGTCTACCTGGAGAGAATTCCAGGGGTCAACGCCCCCGCGGCCCGGTCCGTGACCAGGCCTCTTGTTGGACCAGAGCCTGATCAACCAGGCTGTTACTGCTGGCCGCACGCAGTCCAACGTACGAACCACAGCCCGGCTGATCAGGTACCGACTTGAGGTGCCTGTCCAGTGCCTGCTTGAAGACAGCCAGGGGCTTGTTGGTAATCCCCCTGATGTATGCTGGGAGGCAGTTGAACAATCTTGGGCCCCTCACACTTATTGTGTTGTCCCTCAACGTGCTAGTGGCACCCCTGCTCTTCATTGGGGGAATGTTACATCGCCTGCCGAGTCTTTTGCTTTCGTAGGGAGTGATTTTTGTGTGCAAGTTTGGTACTAAGCCCTCGAGAATTTTCCATGTGTATATAATAATGTATCTCTCCCGCCTGCGTTCTAGAGAGTACAGGTTTAGGAACTTCAAGCGTTCCCAGTAGTTGAGGTGGTTTATCGCACTTATGCGTGCCGTGAAGGTTCTCTGCACATTTTCAAGGTCAGCAATTTCACCCGCCTTGAAAGGTGCAGTTAGTGTGCAGCAATATTCCAGCCTAGATAGAACAAGCGATCTGTAAAGTGTCAACATGGGCTTGGCATCCCTGGTTTTGAAGGTTCTCATTATCCATCCTGTCATTTTTCGAGCAGATGCAATTGCTACATTGTTATGGTCCTTGAAGGTGAGATCCTCTGACATGAACACTCCCAGGTCTTTGACATTAGTTTTTCGCTCTATTGTGTGGTTGGAATTAGTTTTGTACTCCGATGAGATTTTAATTTCTTCACGTTTTCCGTATCTGAGTAATTGAAATTTCTCATCATTGAACTTCATATTGTTTTCTGCAGCCCATTTAAAGATTTGGTTTATGTCTGCTTGGAGTCTTGCAGTGTCTTCAACGGTGGACACTGTCATACAGATTCGGGTGTCATCTGCAAAGGAAGACACAGCACTGTGGCTTATATCCCTGTCAATGTCTGATATGAGGATGAGGAATAGGATGGGAGCAAGTACTGTGCCTTGTGGAACAGAGCTTTTCACAGTAGCTGCCTCAGACTTTACTCTGTTGACTACTACTCTTTGTGTTCTATGTGTTAGGAAATTATAAATCCATCTACCAACTTTTCCTGTTATTCCTTTATCACGCATTTTGTGTGCTATTACACCATGGTCACACTTGTCAAAGGCTTTTGCAAAATCTGTGTATATAACATCTGCATTCTGTTTATCTTCTAGAGCATCCAGGACCTTGTCGTAGTGGTCCAGTAGTTGGGACAGACAGGAGCGGCCTGCTCTAAACCCATGCTGTCCTGGGTTGTGCAATTGATGGGTATCAAGATGGGTGGCGATCTTGCTTCTTAGAACCCTTTCAAAGATTTTTATGATATGGGACGTTAGCGCAATTGGTCTGTAGTTCTTTGCTATTGCTTTACTGCCCCTTTGTGGAGCGGGGCTATGTCTGTTGTTTTTAGTAGCTGCGGGACGATCCCAGTGTCCATGCTCCCTCTCCATAGGATGTTAAAAGCATGTGATAGGGGCTTCTTGCAGTTCTTGATGAACACGGAGTTCCATGAGTCTGGGCCTGGAGCGGAGTGCATGGGCATGTCATTTATTGCCTTTTCAAAGTCATTTGGCGTAGTGATGATGTCAGAAAGGCATGCGTCTGTCAAGTTCTGTGGCACTCTCATGAAAAAATCATTTAGGTTTTCGATTTTCAGTCTGGTTAGTGGCTCGCTAAAGACTGAGTCATACTGGGATTTAAGTAACTCACTCATTTCCTTGCTGTCATCTGTGTAGGACCCATCCGGTTTAAGTAGGGGCCCAATACTGGTTGTTGTTCTCGACTTTGATTTTGCATAGGAAAAGAAATACTTAGGGTTTCTTTCAATTTCATTTATGGCTCTTAGTTCTTCCCGTGTCTCTTGATTCCTATAAGATTCCTTTAGTTTTAATTCGATGTTTGCTATTTCTCTGACTAGTGTCTCCCTACGTATTTCAGAGATATTGGCCTCCTGGTGTGGCAATATTTAGATTTAGAGAGGACGTAGGGAAGTGCTGGTGTGGCAATATTTAGATTTAGAGAGGATGTAGGGGAGTACTGGTGTGGCAATATTTAGATTTAGAGAGGACGTAGGGAAGTGCTGGTGTGGCAATATTTAGATTTAGAGAGGATGTAGGGGAGTACTGGTGTGGCAATATTTAGATTTAGAGAGGACGTAGGGAAGTGCTGGTGTGGCAATATTTAGATTTAGAGAGGATATAGGGGAGTATTGTTGTGGCAATAGAGTTGTAGATGAGTGGAACAACTTCCAGGTAGAGTTACTGAGGCCAGAACCCAGGGTAGATTTAATTATAGATTGGACGGATGTACCAGTGGGTGAGAGTAAGACCTGCCTAGCATGGGCCAATAGGTCTGCTGCAGTCTTCCTTTATTCTTATTTTGGTCTTATTTCGTCGAACTAAAAAATAGAGCAGTAATAATAATAATAATTATTACTATTATAATTATTATTATTTGTTAAGTCAAAATAGGTCATCAGGGCTACAATAGTAAAACAGAATAAAATGTTATTACTAGTATTATTATTTATATGGTTAATTAATATTACCGTTTTTCCTTAATACATAATCGCATATTCATTTATTTATCTTAACATAGGACGACCTAACTCAGTTATCCAGTTAAGAATTACTGCAGTAGTCTTTGTTCACCGATTTGTAACTGCTCATGTCCCCCCGCCTTTGCAGTTACCACCACAAGTGTTACCATTTTCTGGTCTCCTGAGCACTATCATACCGACTCTTAAAACTGTGCATGTAATTTATCTTGACCACTTCCACCTCCCGTTCATTCCACTTCCCCACACCGTGACACTCAAATGTATCTGTGTTTAGTTTCCATCTAGTTCCCCCCTTTTTTTGGGGGGTCCTGGCACTTTGAACAGTGTATATTGATCAGTGTTGGTAGGTTGGTTAATTGGGTTTAAAGCTATCGACTACACGAATATCATTAAGGATGCATGTAACCTACTCATCAACGGCCATATATACTTTTATCCCTAAAAAAAATTAGGGATTAAGGAAAACTCAATGTATATACACATTTCTTGGTGTATATCCTGCGTGTCGTGTATATCATAATCATGCCTTCCTTAGTTCGCCTCGCTTCAAGAGTCGCTAGGGTCAGTTCCTTCAGTCTCACCTCATAGTGTACACCCAGGACTAATCTGGCTGTAAACCTTTGGGACTTTACAAGTTTCTGGAAGTGCTTACTTATTTGGGGTTCTCAAGTACTGTCTTGAGGTCCAGAAGGATGCAGTCTACCCGTCTTGATCCTTCTTGTTCTTTCAGCAACTCTATCGTTGAACTTTGGTAGGTTCATCAGCTAGGCTCTCCCATCAGCCGCAGATTGTCTTATTAACATACCTGTCACTATATACCATTGATATATGTTGCTAATACATTGACAAATTTTACCAGCATTGTGTACGTAAATAAAAGGCAACATGAATCGCCCCCATGCAAGCAAAAACAGTGTAAAAAGAGACTACACAGGAATTTCGATTTCCATCTTAGATCTTCAGCAGATCCACAGATCTCAAGATTGAAATATAGTCTCTTTTTACATTGTGTTTCTGTCTCCATGTGGGTTTCCTCAATCAATCAGCAAGTTTCCATTACATTTTAACGTTTCATGAAAATACAACATGCCATAACACATATGTGTCTTATTAACGTTCTCTAAGGACATTTTTTTAAGATCTTTGCCATGGATTCAAGCAGTGGTTCTCCTTCACTTTGTACCCAAGGGGATATGTTATAAGGTCCCATAGCTTTTACTATGTCCGGTTACTCCTTGTAGGTGCAGTTATAACTACGATGAGTATACATATTTCTGTTTGTTCTTCCTGGGACCGTTGTATGCGCCCTGAAGGTTCATACTGACCGCTTTAGCTGACCAGGAAATGTTGTATCACAGTGTATATATATACATCAAGACGTATTTACATAAGTGTATATATTCAGAGTTTATTTTAATTATAATTTTCTTCAGAGAATCAATGTATCTTGATGTTATAAACTTAATGTACTGGGAAACAGTACTACGAGGGCCGCGCCGGAGACATAACCTGCAAATCATACCTCCCTCTTGGATCCCTGGTATCCCTAGTATTCCTGAGAAGTAGCACAGACCTTGTGGTTAAAACCACAATGGAGGCTCTTAGCTACAAGGCACAAGTGGAAAGTACCATAAAATATACGTTTATTTTACCCGCAAAACTGACCTGACCTAGTCAATATTTACTTAATATAATACTACTTAATTTACATAATCTTTCTAACAATTTGCTTAACATTTTAAACACGTTTCTTCATTTGGGACAAGTGGAGAGGGAGGTCAGATAATTCAATACCTGGGCTTCCTATCATGATAATTTATATACGCTAAGAGATATGTCTATCACCGTATTTACCGTGAAATTTAACAGTAATTCTATTTTAATCATTAAATAATTCTTGAATGTGTACTCTCTAGTCGTCAAACCCAACAAATCAATCATATTAAACTTAAATTTTGGGTATACGTCAAACACATATTATCCTCTGTCAATAAGGTTTAAATCAATTTGTTTCACAGTGATGTGACTCGTGACAGACTTCAACAGATGGACAAACAAAATATAACATAATAATGGGAAACAGGAAATAGATTCACTCACAGCCTATTATTTGGAACAGTCTCACGACATTCATCCTGTCGGGCGTAACTGTTAGCTATGTTAGCCTATATATTACAGTAACGGGTACAGGCAGTGAACTACACTCACAAGATACAGTGGTGGCAGTATACAGGCGACACTGTAATGTACCAGTGGTGACAGTATACAGGCGACACTGTAATGTACCAGTGGTGACAGTATACAGGAGACACTGTAATGTACCAGTGGTGACAGTATACAGGAGACACTGTAATGTACCAGTGGTGGCAGTATACAGGCGACACTGTAATGTACCAGTGGTGACAGTATACAGGAGACACTGTAATGTACCAGTGGTGACAGTATACAGGCGACACTGTAATGTACCAGTGGTGACAGTATACAGGCGACACTGTAATGTACCAGTGGTGACAGTATACAGGAGACACTGTAATGTACCAGTGGTGGCAGTATACAGGAGACACTGTAATGTACCAGTGGTGACAGTATACAGGCGACACTGTAATGTACCAGTGGTGACAGTATACAGGAGACACTGTAATGTACCAGTGGTGACAGTATACAGGAGACACTGTAATGTACCAGTGGTGACAGTATACAGGAGACACTGTAATGTACCAGTGGTGACAGTATACAGGAGACACTGTAATGTACCAGTGGTGACAGTATACAGGAGACACTGTAATGTACAGTGGTGACAGTATACAGGAGACACTGTAATGTACCAGTGGTGACAGTATACAGGAGACACTGTAATGTACCAGTGGTGACAGTATACAGGAGACACTGTAATGTACCAGTGGTGACAGTATACAGGAGACACTGTAATGTACCAGTGGTGACAGTATACAGGAGACACTGTAATATACCAGTGGTGACAGTATACAGGAGACACTGTAATGGACCAGTGGTGACAGTATAAAGGCGACATTGTAATGTACCAGTGGTGACAGTATACAGGAGATACTGTAATGGACCAGGGGTGGCAGTATACAAGCGACACTGTAATGTACCAGTGTTGACAGTATACAGGCGACACTGTAATGTACCAGTGGTGACAGTATACAGGCGACACTGTAATTTACCAGTGGTGACAGTATACAGGAGACACTGTAATGGACCAGTGGTGACAGTATACAGGAGACACTGTAATGGACCAGTGGCTGGTCCCAAGTTACTGTTACCGAGTGCTTCGTGTATATACCGAGATGTATATCTTACAATATATACACTGAGATGTGTATCTTACACTGTATATAAACTGAGATGTACGTCTTACACTGTATACGATCTGAGATGTATATCTTACACTGTGTATATAGAGGTATACATATGTGTATACACACTGATAGGTGCACATCTCACTCTATAAACTGAAATGCATGACTCTTGGGGAATACACATCGATAGTCTAATTTAATCTCTATGGATTAAAGTTTCCTTGAAGTTAATGACAGTTGAATTTTCAAAAACATTATACAAAGAATGTTGTAGCAGCCAAGGGCAGAGTTGATAGCACTAGTGGTGGATCAAACACGTTGGTTGACGAGTCCTCTTCAGGGCAAAGAGTTCACTGTACAAAATTCATCGGGGAAGGGGCAAAAAATCTATTGGCATATAAATTAAAGGTTATAAACGAGAGGTGTGTATCCCTTAATTTAGGCGAACTCTGAGTTAACTTTAATCTCCATATTAGAGAGGAAAGTGTTCTTTAGTGGGGTACATGTTACATACAGCCTTGTGTAGGTTACATACAGCGTCATGTACACGTTACATACAGCGTCATGTACACGTTACATACAGCGTCATGTACACGTTACATACAGCGTCATGTACACGTTACATACAGCGTCATGTACAGTTACATACAGCGTCATGTACACGTTACATACAGCGTCATGTACACGTTACATACAGCGTCATGTACACGTTACATACAGCGTCATGTACACGTTACATACAGCGTCATGTACACGTTACATACAGCGTCATGTACACGTTACATACAGCGTCATGTACACGTTACATACAGCGTCATGTACACGTTACATACAGCGTCATGTTCACGTTACATACAGCGTCATGTTCACGTTACATACAGCGTCATGTACACGTTACATACAGCGTCGTGTACACGTTACATACAGCGTCATGTACACGTTACATACAGCGTCGTGTACACGTTACATACAGCGTCGTGTACAACGTTTACATACAGCGTCATGTACACGTTACATACAGCGTCATGTACACGTTACATACAGCGTCTGTACACGTTACATACAGCGTCATGTACACGTTACATACAGCGTCATGTACACGTTACATACAGCGTCATGTACACGTTACATACAGCGTCATGTACACGTTACATACAGCGTCATGTACACGTTACATACAGCGTCGTGTACACGTTACATACAGCGTCATGTACACGTTACATACAGCGTCATGTACACGTTACATACAGCGTCATGTTCACGTTACATACAGCGTCATGTTCACGTTACATACAGCGTCATGTACACGTTACATACAGCGTCGTGTACACGTTACATACAGCGTCATGTACACGTTACATACAGCGTCATGTACACGTTACATACAGCGTCGTGTACACGTTACATACAGCGTCATGTATTACATCACGTTTACATACAGCGTCGTGTACACGTTACATACAGGTCTGTACACGTTACATACAGCGTCATGTACACGTTACATACAGCGTCATGTACACGTTACATACAGCGTCATGTACATGTTACATACAGAGTCGTGTAGTCAATACATTATAAATTTAATAAACTCACCTGCTGTTACTTAATCACTCCTAAAATAAGTATACAAGAGATGTCTCTATCTTTTCCAGGATGTGAATTAGACGATTAGCGAGTAAATATATTTGGTTAATGGACACATGTGCAACGATTAAGATACTTTATTGCAAACCACGTCTCCCTCACCAGCAATAAAGTAATATCACTAAAGTTGAATATGTGTTCATTAAACTAATACCTCCCATTACTTTCAAATGTATTCAAAATTTCAATTCAAAATATTTTTGATGGTATAAATATAAGTTACATAAAGTTAGTACTCGTAAACACTTTTTTTGGACAATATAAGTTTCTATATATAAATCCACACACAATATAATATATATACATACATACATATATATATATATATATATATATATATATATATATATATATATATATTTTATTTTATTAACACATCGGCCGATTCCCACCAAGGCAGGGTGGCCCGAAAAAGAAAAACTTTCATCATCATTCACTCCATCACTGTCTTGCCAGAAGGGTGCTTTACACTACAGTTATAAAACTGCAACATTAACACCCCTCCTTCAGAGTGCCGGCACTGTACTTCCCATCTCCAGAACTCAAGTCCGGCCTGCCGGTTTCCCTGAATCCCTTCATAAATGTTACTTTGCTCACACTCCAACAGCACGTCAAGTATTAAAACCATATGCCTCCATTCACTCCTATCAAATACGCTCACACATGCTTGCTGGAAGTCCAAGCCCTCGCACACAAAACTTCCTTTACCCCTCCCTCCAACCTTTCCTAGGCCGACCCCTACCCCGCCTTCCCTCCACTACAGATTTATACACTCTCGAAGTCACTCTGTCTCGTTCCATTCTCTCTACATGTCCAAACCACCTCAACAACCCCTCCTCAGCTCTCTGGACAATCGTTTTGGTAATCCCGCACCTCCTCCTAATTTCCAAACTCCGAATTCTCTGCATTATATTCACACCACACATTGACCTCAGACATGACATCTCCACTGCCTCCAGCCTTCTCCTCGTTGCAACATTCATCACCCATGCTTCACACCCATATAAGAGCGTTGGTATAACTATACTCTCATACATTCCCCTCTTTACTTCCATGGACAAGGTTCTTTGTCTCCACAGACTCCGAAGTGCTCCACTCACCCTTTTCCCTCATCAATTCTATGATTCACCTCATCCTTCATAGACCCATCCTCCGACATGTCCACTCCCAAATATCTGAATACATTCACCTCCTCCATACTCTCTCCCTCCAATCTGATATCCAATCTTTCGTCACCTATTCTTTTTGTTATCCTCATCACCTTACTCTTTCCTATATTCACTTTCAATTTTCTTCTTTTACACACCCTACCAAATTCATCCACCAACCTCTGCAGCTTCTCTTCAGAATCTCCCAAAAGCACAGTGTCATCAGCAAAAAGCAACTGTGACAACTCCCACTTTGTATTTGCTTCTTTATCTTTTAGACCAACACCTTTTGCCAAGACCCTTGCATTCACTTCTCTTACAACCCCATCTATAAATATATTGAACAACCACGGTGACATCACACATCCTTGTCTAAGGCCCACTTTTACTGGGAAATAGTCCCCTTCCCTCCTACACACTCTAACTTGAGCCTCACTATCCTCATAAAAACTCTTCACTGCTTTCAGTAACCTTCCTCCTATTCCATACACCTGCAACATCTGCCACATTGCCCCCCTATCTACCCTATCATACGCCTTTTCCAAATCCATAAATGCCACAAAAACATCTTTACCCTTATCCAAATACTGTTCACCTATATGTTTCACTGTAAACACTTGGTCTACACACCCCCTACCTTTCCTAAAGCCCCCTTGTTCATCTGCTATCCTGCTTTCTGTTTTACTCTTAATATATATATATATATATATATATATATATATATATATATATATATATATATATATATATATATATGTATGTGTGTGTGTGTGTGTATGTGTGGGAATGTCCTTAATGACCTTCGTGCAGTCATTAGGCTTTAAAACTAATAAATTAATAATCGACCATTTTGACGGTCAGACACTTCTTACCTTAGAAAATATCCCGCGATACTAAAATGAATCCACTTTAAACAATGAGAGCATCAGTGGTCTGCGAGTGTGGTCTTGAAGACCTGGTCTGTGGCACAGGTCTGGGATACAATGTATTCTCTCCTCTGATGGTGTATTAAAGATAGACTTCTGATCTGTGGGTAATCCGCACTGAGTTCTGTGAGAGATGGAGGGGTGGGTTGTGCACTGCTTGTCGTCTAGCTGTGTACTGAAGAGCCTGTTGTGAACCACCATGGTGCACCACGCACGCTACCACGGACGCTACCACGCACACGGACGCACGGATCCACGTACACACGCATACATCTACACAAAACGGGCCTAATGTTTATATCGACAAGTGCATTTGCTAAATGGTGGAAAAATAAACACATAAGCAGTATAATGTGATCCTTTATTGACAACGTTTCGCCCACGTAGTGGGCTTTATCGAGTCACAGACAGATCTAGTCTGTGACTCGATAAAGCCCACTGCGTGGGCGAAACGTTGTCAATAAAGGATCACATTATACTGCTTATGTGTTTATTTTTCCATTGTGTCGGTATTTTATACCATTTATTTCCATTGCTAAATGGTAAGTAAAACACACACACAAACACGACAAAGCTCATGGACCAGGGAGAGAATGGACCTAGTAGCGACCAGCGAAGAGTCGGGGCCAGGAGCTGTGAATCGACCCCTACAACCACAGTTAGGTGAGTACAAATAGGTGAGTATACGGTACAGGGGTGAGAGCTTTTCTATATACTATATGGTATCCGGTGTGACAGCTAATTGAATGGTCAGACAACCCAATGGAAAAATATGAACTATTCCCTCGAGGCAACAGCAAGGTTCATACCTATCTTGAGGTGGGGAAGTCAAAATACAGTCCTTGATGTAATCAGAGTTGCAGAGAGGCCAAATAAAGAAGGATTTGGTTAAGTAAGGTTTGTCAGGAAACTGGACAAGTGTTTCCTGACGCGGGTCTTGGTCATATGATAGACTCGCAGCTTTTGGTCATATGACCGAGACCTTTTACTGGTTTACCGGTCCACCCCCTTTAAAAGTATTGTTATAATTATAACCATTTGATGTATCTGTAGGAAGAAAAAAAAAAATGGAAGTAATAAGGAACACAAATGGAGACAGAGAATAGGGAACAAGAATAACTAGGGATGACTCTGCAAGAATAAGAAGGGAAGCAGAACATCAGTTTAGGAATGAAAACAACAAAGTCCAGATCACAGCCACACGAGGAAGAGAACCCACTGTGAAAGACCATGTAAGAAGGCTGAATGAGGGATGAGTACACACACAAGACAGAAATGATAATGTTTACGAGGAATTGGAAGACAAAAATGGTGCCATATAGCAGGGGTTTACCTGGAGAGGGTTTCGGGGGTCAACGCCCCCGTGGCCCGGTCTGAGACCAGGCATCGTCATTCGGGGTCAGGATAATATCAGATAGGTGTGTGTTTACCAAATTCTGTCTCTCATAACAATTCATTTAGGTCTTCGACTCTCATTCTGGTAAGCGGCTCACTAAAAACTGAGTCATATTGGGACTTTAGTAGCTCACTCATTTCCTTGCTGTCATCTGTGTAGGACCCATCCCGTTTAAGTACGAAGCCAATACTGGATGTTGTTCTCGACTTTGATTTGGCATAAAAAACGAAATATCGAAATCTTTTGCAAAGTCTGTGTATACTAGCAGAAGAAGTTGGAAATAATTCACTTATCAAAGGAGGGAGTAATGAAACTACTGAAAAAGTTAGACACATTAAAAATCATTGGACCTGACAGCATGTCACTATGTAAAAGAAGAAAGAATTGCTTGAACCTAAAGCACAAAATAGCGGAAATCAAGCAACAAAGGCTAAGATGGGTTGACTGCCTATTCTTGGACTACAGTAAAGCAAATAAGAAGAATAAACAGGAATTCAAAGTAAACAAATCACAGAATATCTAACAGACGACAGAGGGTGATAGCAAGGGCAGACATTTCAGGATGGGAAAGTATAACAGGTGGGGTTCCCTAAAGATCAGTATAAGGACCATTACTATTTTTAAATGTTCTGCCAAAAGAGATTGAATCATATATATGTTTTATTGTTGACTGCATAAAACTAATGAGAAGAATAAACACAGAAGATGATAGATAAAGGCCACAGGTAGACTTAGACAAGCTACAAGAATGGTCAAACAAGTGGTTACTGGAGTTCAACCAAAATAAATACAAACTCAAAAGAAATTGGGGAAGGGTAGAGAGCAGAGAAAAAATACGACTTGAGAAACGAGAAACTATAAGTATCGCTCGCGAACCTTGGAGTAAACATCATAACCAACATATTACCAGAGGTGCACATAAATCGCATCACATCTGCAGCATATGCAAGATCAGCTTAACTTGGAACTGCCTTCAGAGACATCAGTAAAGAATATTCTAGGACTCTTTACATGGCATATGTTAGATGTGTCATGGAGGATACAGCACGAACATGGAACCACCAATTGGGTCTAACATGTTCGAAAACACGAAAAGGTCCAAAGGTTTGCAGCAAGACTAGCCTTGGAACTAAGGGAAGATGAAGAAAGAATAAAGGAACTGAATCTGACGGCTTTAGAGGAGAGGATGAATTTTGAAAACATAAATCCGACATGTAATATAGAGAATTTAACAGAATAGACAAGCATTGAGTTATAAAAATGCGAGGCATAGGGACAGACTTTTTTTTTTTATATGCGAGTGGTCGTAGATGGAAGCTAAAGACAGATGAGCCATAGGGATGTTAGGAAGTACTTTTTCAGCTTCCTTTGGTAATGGTCTGAACCAGACGAGGTAGTAGAAGCAAACTTAATGCACAATTTCAAGAGTAGGTATGACAGAGCCCGTGAAGCCACGAACCAATAATGTCAGGGATTGTAATCTAAGAGTCGGGGCCAGGAGCTGCGAATCTAAACCCGCAAACAAAAAATTCGGTGCTTACGTAGCTTAGTATTCTGAGCAAGTAACACTCTTGGTATGGAAATCATATATATTTATTGTGTTTTGAATGGGAATATCTCATTTGGGTCTGTGTCAGCACGCAGGAAGGAATCCTGTTTGAGCAGAAGCCTCAAGGTTGCTGTGGTGACAGTGAACTTGACCATCAAGGTGGACTGGTGTGTGTGTGTACACCACAGACTCCTAGTGTGTATACAATGCCAAGTCGTAGTGTATACAATGCAGTCTTATTGTTGGTCGGCTAATGGAGGTTTAAAGTCTATCGACTACATGAGGGTCATTAGGATGCATGTCTATTGTTCACCGTGGCTGGGTTGCAACGCATTTACTTGCCATACAGTGTCCTTGGTTCGATCCCCGGCATAGGTGGAAACCTTGGGGCAGGTTTCCTTACATCCGCTGTACCCGCTCACCTAGCAATAAGTAGGTTCCTGGGTGTTAGGTGACTTGTGGGTCGCATCCTGGGGGAGAAGATAAAAAAAATATATAAGACGGACAGTCCTCGATGACGCAGGCTTTCTTGGTTATCCTGGGTGGCTAACACCCCCTACCCTGAGTTATCCTGGGTGGCTAACACCCCCTACCCTGAGTTATCCTGGGTGGCTAACACCCCCTACCCTGAGTTATCCTGGGTGGCTAACACCCCCTACCCTGAGTTATCCTTGGTGGCTAACCCTCCCTACCCTGAGTTATCCTGGGTGGCTAACCCTCCCTACCCTGAGTTATCCTGGGTGGCTAACCCTCCCTACCCTGAGTTATCCTGGGTGGCTAACCCCCCTACCCTGAGTTATCCTGGGTGGCTAACCCTCCCTACCCTGAGTTATCCTGGGTGGCTAACCCTCCCTACCCTGGGTTATCCTGGGTGGCTAACCCTCCCTACCCTGAGTTATCCTGGGTGGCTAACCCCCCTACCCTGAGTTATCCTGGGTGGCTAACCCTCCCTACCCTGGGTTATCCTGGGTGGCTAACCCAAAAAAAATCAGTGACTTATATCCATTGGGGTCCTTATAGAGTATATCACGTGACTGAGTCTCAATGTACATTACAATATAGTATTTATATTCAGTGTTTGGGAATCAAGTTAACTTTTAATTAATTTTATGTTGTGCCATTTTTAATTATGTTTTTATTTAAAATTGTCATTTATTTTATTATTTACTGACAAAATACAGTTTTATTGACTGCAGGTTTCTATTCCTAATATTATATGCGCTGGGAGATATACATCTTTTGGTGTATATACACTGAGAAATATACATCTATGTATATACTCTCGGTGTATAAAAATATATAACGTCCTAATTGACTGAAATAAAACAGATACCACGTCACTGATATATTCATGTGATTGATATACTCATATAACTGATATATTCATGTGAGTGATATACTCATATAACTGATATATTCATGTGATTGATATACTCATATAATGATATATTCATGTGATTGATATACTCATATAACTGATATATTCATGTAGTAATATATTCTTTTATATAACTGATATTGTCATTATACATTATAATGTTGAACAGACATAAACATTAGCTTTGTTATAATTCCCTGAGCGGATTAGCCCTGTGTTGTATACACCACGTACATTATTACAAGACATACACTCATAATTAGGAACTTTTTACCTATCAATCCTTAATGGAAGGGTGCCTTGATGCTGGTGAAGGGCTCTTGATCCGAGGAATTACAGCTACCCATCCCTTTTCTCTAATCTGACTGTGCAAACAGTGCACCAGGAACTGTGTGTGTGTGTCAACACATCACGAAGGTAAGCACACACATGTGTCACACCTGAATAAGTGTTTGGCAAGCATGTGTGTGTTTACACATGAACGTCCTCACGCATGTGATTAATCTTGTAAGTCTCAGTGAATTATTAGTCATGATGAGGAAGTAGTTGCTACTGTTTTTAGAGTTTTAGATTCTGAAGCGATAGTTGTTTACTGGTGTATCGCCACTAATATTTCTGGGTGAACATGAAGGTATGTGTATATAAAGGTAGGATTGGGCAGCTCCACCCATGCTGTGAGTGAACATATCATTGTACAAGAGCAGTACAATGATGTCCAAATAGTTGCCACACTAATGGTGATAAGAATTGCCTTGGGTGTCCCAATATAGCGAAACATCGCGGTAAGGTTCTCACTCCTATGTGCGGGTTATTTGTGTACTGTTCCAGTCACGGTATTGTGCGTGTTTTGTTCTTCACAAGAATATATTGTAGAAGTCTGAAGCAAATAAGGTGTAGCATGGAGGTACACCCGGGAGTTCAAGGTAAACTGAGCTAATGTCTCTGGGAAGACGAAGCCATAAAAAACGAAGGAGGCTTTTTGGAGGGTATTCCTGTAAGTGACCGTCTCATGCCCCCTCCTCCCGCACTTCCTAATGTACATACGCATATATATACTCGTGTACACACGCAGTACACATAGTATACATACGCAGCACACCATACTCGTGTACACAAATGCACATGAAGATTGTGTTGTGTGTGGTCAAACTGTATATTACGTTATCACGTGTGTTTGATGTTGATATATGCGCACATGCACAAGAAAGAAGTCACGGTGTAAACGCCTACATGAAATAACACTTTCACAAAAGCAAACTTATGCAGATATGTACGTATGTGAGAAACAAACACATACACAGGAGGGGGAAGGCACAGCCCAGGGCTACGCTTAGCCTTGGCGTCCGGCAGGGAAGGCATGCGTGGGGTACTGTCCATAGTACTACGCTCATCTACGATCACACATCTCTGGTTTATGATCAGAGTGAGTTTGATAGTTTCTGAGATCTACGATCAAAGGAAGAGGATGCCACTGCAAATTATCAAACTTTGACTATGTTAGGCCTTAATTACATAGGCAATACTTTATTGTTTACATTAATAAAGAACTTCCGAAGCCACACGAAGCCTTTCTTACACGAAGTAGCCTGTATACACCAAGATATATATACATATATATATATATATATATATATATATATATATATATATATATATAATATATATATATATATATATATATATATATATATTATAATATGACGCTCTATGACCTAAAGGGTCATAGAGCGTCTTGAGGATAAGAGACAATTAATTTCGGTCCAATGAAAGAGAGGACAGGTCTAATTCCTTGGACTGAAACCACCTCAGCAGCATCGGGGGTATATAATACACAGAGATACACATCTTGCAGTGTATATACACTGACATGCACGTGAAGAATGATGCTATGACGATGATCTAAGTGTACATAATTAAAATGTGACATCATACCACTTAATAAATAGATTACGATATAGTTTCGTAGCCTAACTGGCATGATGACATTTGTTATTAATTAGTATGTGAGCCATCCTCTGCCCTGCAAGTACTTGTTAACAAGGACAGTGGCATCATCAGTATGTGAGAGTAACCTTGGTATACGTCCTCTGGCTTCTTGATCAAGACTCCTGTGAGAAGGCACTCTTGATTTCCACACGAACCAAACACTGCCACTTCCATCAAGTTGGTTTGTTAGGCTCAGAGCCTGTCGGCTGCACGAGGCTCATTGAGGATGCAAGACGCTTACACGTACGCCAGTCGAGAATACTTTAATCCCTTATGGAGTAAACGCTCAGTATATATATATATATATATATATATATATATATATATATATATATATATATATATATATATATATATATATATATATATATATATATATTCCTTATACTAATACACATCTCTGGATTTACATAGATACACGTGCTCTCGGCCTATAAACACCTAGTGGCCACTTTATTAGGTACACCTGTACACCTGTTCATTAATGCAAATATCTAATCTGCCAATCACGTGACAGCATCTCAGTGCCTCTAAACGCATGCAGACATGGTCAAGAAGGTCAGTTGTTGTTCAGATCTAACATCAGTATGGGGAAATGTGATCTAAGTGACTTAGACAGTGGAATGATTGTTGATTCCTGACGGGGTAGTTTGAGTATCTCAGAAACTGCTGATCTCGTGGGATTTTCACGCACAAGTCTCTACATTTACCGAAAATAATGCGAAAAACGAAAAACATCCAGTGAGGGGCAGTCCTGTGGGCGAAAACTCTTTTGATAATGAGTGATGTCAGAGGAGAATGGCGAGATTGGTTTAAGCTGATAATAACCCCACATTACAACAGGGGTATGCAGGAGAGCATCTCTGAATGTACAACACGTCGAACCTTGAAATGGATAGGCTACAGCGGCAGAACACCACACCGTATTCCACTCCTGTCAGCTAAGAACAGGAAACTGAGGCTACAGAGGGGACAGGCTCACCAAAACTGGACAGTTGAAGATTAGATAAAGGTCGCCTGATCTGTCGAATCCGATTTCTGCTCCGAATTGCAGATGTTAGGGGCCAGAATTTGTCGTAAAGCTTTGGGATGTGGTAGACAGAGAGATTCGCAGCATAAATGTGCAAGACGACAAATCAGCAGTAAATGCGTGATGCAATCATGACAACATGGACCAGGATCTCTAAGGAATGTTTCCAGCACCTTGTTGAATCCGTACCACGAAGAATTCAGGCTATTCTGGGGGCAAAGGGGAAGCCCTACCTGGTACTAAAAGGATGTACCTGATAAAGTGGCCACTGAATGTATATACACTTAAGAAAAATACTTCTCGGTGTATATAAACACCTCTCAGTGTATAGAAACACCTCTCGGTGTATATAAACGCCTCACGGTGTATATATACATCCCATGGTTTGTACATGTATACACTTCTCGGTGTATATACCCTGAATCCTCTTGTTTTCGTTCGTTAGGAAACATGAGAGTGAATCCTGACACGGCTTTTAATAGGATGCTGACCCATCCATTGGTCAGTATTCACTGGCTCACCCCAGCTACTGCGTCCTCTCATCCTCTTCGTAATATATATATATATATATATATATATATATATATATATATATATATACACAAGAATCGCGAACAAGAGATACAAGATACAAAACCACAGGGAGTTGAATAATAGCTCTAGGCCTTTCGTGTTGCAATAAACAAATCATTAGGAGCTTGCAATGTGGCAGGAATGAGTAAGATATATAAGCAGATTCGTTCAGAGAGAAGTTTGCTTAACTAGCGTCCATCTGCAACATTGCAAGCTCCTGATGATGTGTTGATTGCAACACGAAAGGCCTGGAGCTATTATTCAACTCCCCCCCTGTGGTTGTTTTGTATATAAATGTATGTAACTGCACTCTTCTCCTGAGGCATGATACTTTGCCTTGCTATGCTAGGCTGCAGGAAGCTGCAATGCACAAATGTTGCAGCCTTGCTTATGTGCTCTACACATGTACTTATTTACTCTACACATGTACTTATGTATTCTACACATGTACTTATGTACTCTACACATGTACTTATGTACTCTACACATGTACTTATGTACTCTACATATGTACTTATGTACTCTACACATGTACTTATGTACTCTACATATGTACTTATGTACTCTACACATGTACTTATGTACTCTACACATGTACTTATGTACTCTACACATGTACTTATGTATTCTACACATGTACTTATGTACTCTACACATGTACTTATGTACTCTACACATGTACTTATGTACTCTACATATGTACTCTACACATGTACTTATGTATTCTACACATGTACTTATGTACTCTACACATGTACTTATGTACTCTACACATGTACTTATGTACTCTACACATGTACTTATGTACTCTACACATGTACTTATGTACTCTACACATGTACTTATGTACTCTACACATGTACTTATGTACTCTACACATGGATGGAGGATCTTCTTACCTTCTTAATAACTTGTAGCAAGAATTCCCAGTTCTTACGAGAGATTTTCTTGATCCAGTAAAAAATGGAACTTAAAATTGTCAACCATTTTACGTTGAAATGTTTAAATGATTATTGGAATATTTCACTTAATATTAAATGTCCTGATTGTGTACCGGATGCGATCAATACTTTTTGAAAATCTTTCTCCAAGTTAAAAATGATCGACATCTCAGAAATTTTTCGTTTCTGGTTGAGAAGACCAAGAAAATCCAGTAATGTTGAGACTTATTGTAATGGAACTTTGTCTTTCAGTCGAAATTAAGTTCAACTTAATGATTTATAATTTACGTAGGAAAAGATTTATTCAGGGGTTTATAAAAAAAAATCGATTTTATATAATATTTATGTTGGCGAAAATTATGAGCAATAAATAGTTATTTTAGAGGTTTTTAATTCTTCGAAATGTTAAAATAATGTTGATGGATGAATTTCATGACTTAATTAGTAGTAATGTATAAATTATTATATACATTACTAGGTGTTGATAAGTACTGATGTATACGTTAGGTGGTCTTGTGATATGTACTGAAAAAACTTATATATCTGTTCTGTGTGTGTTGTAATTACCATTTGTTAAAGACACTTGCCGTTAGACACTTGGCCAATTTATGTGTTAGTTACCAGCTGTCAAAGGGACTTATCGATAGGCACTTGGCCTGTGTATGTGTGTTAGTGAGCAGATGTCAAAGGCAATTCTCGATAGACACTTAGCCTGTTTGTGTTAATTACCAGCTGTCAAAGTCACTTCTCAATAGACACTTGGCCTGTGTGTGTGTGTGTTGAGGGGCAGCAGGTGTAGTGTGTTTAACCTTGGCCCTGAAACCTTGACGTGTCTTGGCCTCTCCCTCTTCTCTCTCTCTCTCTCTCTCTCTCTCTCTCTCTCTCTCCTACTCGCAACTTCTCTCTCTCTCTCTCCTACTCGCAACTTCTCTCTCTCTCTCTCTACCTCTTCCGTCTATCACTGTCACCTCTTCTTTTTTCCCGTTTTTTACTTCTTTATCCTCGCAGTCCACTTCACTAACTTAAATATTCACTATTAACTTAAAATTACTCCAAAAAAATAATAATAATAATAATTATTATTATTATTATTATTATTATTATTATTATAATTATTATTATTATTGTTATTGTTATTCATAATTATCGTCACTTGAGGAGGGGCAGCATGAGGATATATTCTTGATATACACAGTCTTGGTTTGAAAGACCACACCAGCCCTGGTCAAGCCCACACCAACCCTGGTCAAGACCACACCAGCCCTGGTCAAGACCACACCAACCCTGGTCAAGACCACACCAGCCCTGGTCAAGACCACACCAGCCCTGGTCAAGACCACACCAGCCCTGGTCAAGACCACACCAGCCCTGGTCAAGACCACACCAGCCCTGGTCAAGACCACACCAGCCCTGGTCAAGACCACACCAGCCCTGGTCAAGACCACACCAGCCCTGGTCAAGACCACACCAGCCCTGGTCAAGACCACACCAGCCCTGGTCAAGACCACACTGCCGGAGCAATTTTCATCACAAATTTGCGTTTTTCTGTCTCTTGCCCTCGCACGTATTATCTCTTCTCTCCCTCCCTCCTTTCTCTATTTCCTGCTGCGTTTATACTCCCTTGTACTCCACACACCTCCCTTAACCTTCACCTGTACCCAGCGTCTTCACTGTGTGTATGTTTTACTGAGGGCATTAATATACACTCGTGTGGAAGAGCTAAACCCGTGGGAGTCATACAGCGCCTTTGTGAATGGGGGATAATCATGTTTGATCCGAGGAAAGGTAGAGTGGCTCCAGTTATCTGGATCAAGAGCCATCAGCAGCATCAAAGCCCCCAACCCTTCCTTGACGGTGATTTATAGCCAGTAAAATATTTATTAATCCCTAAAATATGAATTATTAAAGTCAACTCAGTGTATACATAGTGATGAAGCGAAGCTCAGTGTATATTCATTTAACACAAAACTCAGTGTATATACACTGAAATATACAAACTCAGTGTATATACACCGACATACAAAACTGTGTAAAGACACTGTGATATACACACCTTTCAGTGTACAGCATATTATTATTATTATTATTATTATTATTATTATTATTATTATTATTATTATTATTATTATTATTATTATCAGCAACAGCGCTAACATTAACAATATTTATCAGAGAAATAGTTTGATGACATGTTGGTATGCTTGAGCGAGCACTTCAACCTTGCAGCCATCAGACATCACCGAGGACCAACACTTACAAATGTGCTAAGGATCATGAACAACTAACGGAACAACTCCCTTGGTGAAAAATTTGCTTAAAGTATTGCATATATGTGAATTTCACGCGTCATAACACCCTCGTGCGGCCAAGCACCCTTACAAACGTGACACCCTGGCACCAGCTGTGTGTGTCACCCAGTACTGAAGAGGTAATGTGTGGCTTATGGCTTAAATATCTAGAACTCTAGGTAATACATAAGTCTTTAGATCACCGGTTCTTAACCGGGGAAGCTCGCTTCCCTAGATGGAGGGTGAATAATTTCCAGGGAAGGGACTTAAACCCATAGCAAAAATATGGAACGGACTCAGTGTGTGCGTGTATGTCCTTTGGATTTTCATGGGGAAGGGCGAGGTGTCTCACTCACAGCAAATACTTCAAAATGTCGTAATAAAGTTTAGAACGAAACTTAGTTTTTCAATTTACCTATTTAAATAAAGAGGGTTTTTCTCTGTGCTTACACTAAGAATTTTATACGAAGAGAGGAAGGAGAGGGGCGTAGAAATAAGGACCTACTGTGATAGGGGGACGTGGAAATAAGGACCTACTGTGATAGGGGCGTGGAGATAAGGACCTACTGTGATAGGGGGGCGTGGAAATAAGGACCTGGGATGGGGCGTGAATAAGGACCTACGGTGATAGGGCGTGAAGTGGACCTCGGATAGGGGCGTGAGATAAGGACCTACTGTGATAGGGGCGTGGAAATAAGGACCTACTGTGATAGGGGCGTGGAGACAAGACCTACTGTGATAGGGGCGTGGAGACAAGGACCTACTGTGATAGGGCGTGGAGACAAGGACCTACCGTGATAGGGGCGTGGAGACAGGACCTACCGTGATAGGGGCGTGGAGACAAGGACCTACTGTGATAGGGGGCGTGGAGACAAGGACCTACTGTGATAGGGGGCGTGGAGACAAGGACCTACTGTGATAGGGGGCGTGGAGACAAGGACCTACCGTGATAGGGGGCGTGGAGACAAGGACCTACCGTGATAGGAGGGCGCCGCGCAAAATAGGTAAAGAAGTTTTAGACAGATGCAGACAGACCTCTGCTAAGACAGTTATAGACACATAAAACTTGTACAACTGTATTTAAATCATCTTACTTCCTATCTTTCCCATGTAAACTAAGAAGCTGCATAAAAGTCTATAATTCTCATACACTAGGATAGTGAAAAAAAAAACTTATGTAAAGTTCAGGACATTTATTATATTAAACGTTTCGCCTCTGGTGAAACGTTATGTGCATAAGCGAGACAAATTATTTTGGTCTATATGTAAAAAAAAATAATTCTACATGTTTAAATTATTATATACACTGGTAAGCGGCGTTAAACCTGTAGGGTTCATGCACATTTGCTCCAAGGAAGGAGAGGGGTAGCTCAGATTCCTTGGATCAAGAGTCCCTCCCTTCAAGAGTGTGTGATTTTTAGAGGCCTTGGGTGGGAGTCCTGAAGAACCCGCATGTTGTCTGGTGCACCTTAGTAAATATTGAAGGCGCTCTCTGGTTCCATGAGTGCTGGAGGGAACTAGTCCAGTACACAGTGTGTGTGCTGGAGGGAACTAGTCCAGTACACAGTGTGTGTGCTGGAGGTAACTAGTCCAGTACACAGTGTGTGTGCTGGAGGTAACTAGTCCAGTACACAGTGTGTGTGCTGGAGGGAACTAGTCCAGTACACACTGTGTGTGCTGGAGGTAACTAGTCCAGTACACACTGTGTGTGCTGGAGGTAACTAGTCCAGTACACACTGTGTGTGCTGGAGGGAACTAGTCCAGTACACACTGTGTGTGCTGGAGGTAACTAGTCCAGTACACAGTGTGTGTGCTGGAGGAACTAGTCCAGTACACACTGTGTGTGCTGGAGGGAACTAGTCCAGTACACACTGTGTGTGCTGGAGGTAACTAGTCCAGTACACAGTGTGTGTGCTGGAGGGAACTAGTCCAGTACACACTGTGTGTGCTGGAGGAACTAGTCCAGTACACACTGTGTGTGCTGGAGGGAACTAGTCCAATACACAGTGTGTGTGCTGGAAGGAACTAGTCCAGTACACATGTGTGTGCTGGGGTAACTAGTCCAGTACACAGTGTGTGTGCTGGAGGTAACTAGTCCAGTACACATGTGTGTGCTGGAGGGAACTAGTCCAGTACACAGTGTGTGTGCTGGAGGGAACTAGTCCAGTACACATGTGTGTGCTGGAGGAACTAGTCCAGTACACACTGTGTGTGCTGGAGGGAACTAGTCCAGTACACAGTGTGTGTGCTGGAGGAACTAGTCCAGTACACACTGTGTGTGCTGGAGGGAACTAGTCCAGTACACACTGTGTGTGCTGGAGGGAACTAGTCCAGTACACACTGTGTGTGCTGGAGGTAACTAGTCCAGTACACAGTGTGTGTGCTGGAGGGAACTAGTCCAGTACACAGTGTGTGCTGGAGGGAACTAGTCCAGTACACACTGTGTGTGCTGGAGGAACTAGTCCAGTACACACTGTGTGTGCTGGAGGGAACTAGTCCAGTACACACTGTGTGTGCTGGAGGTAACTAGTCCAGTACACACTGTGTGTGCTGGAGGGAATGTCCAGTACACACTGTGTGTGCTGGAGGAACTAGTCCAGTACACTGTGTGTGCTGGAGGAACTAGTCCAGTACACACTGTGTGCTGGAGGGAACTAGTCCAATACACAGTGTGTGCTGGAGGAACTAGTCCAGTACACACTGTGTGCTGGAGGAACTAGTCCAGTACACACTGTGTGCTGGAGGGAACTAGTCCAGTACACTGTGTGCTGAGGAACTAGTCCAGTACACACTGTGCTGGAGGAACTAGTCCAGTACACACGTGTGTGCTGGAGGAACTAGTCCAGTACACACTGTGTGTGCTGAGGAACTAGTCCAGTACACATGTGTGCTGGAGGAAATAGTCCAGTACACAGTGTGTGCTGAGGGAATAGTCCAGTACACATGTGTGCTGGAGGACAGTCAGTACACATGTGTGCTGGAGGAACTAGTCCAGTACACATGTGTGCTGGAGGAATAGTCAGACACATGTGTGCTGAGAACTAGTCAGTACACTGTGGCTGGAGCTGTCCACCTGTGCTAGGAACTGCAGTACACTGTTAGAATAGTCACACAGGTGGAACTAGTCGTCACACTTCATACAGTACACTGTGTAAAACCTACATGTGAAACTAGTCACACCTTCAGACAGTAGACACACCTGTCCACCTGTCAGGAACATGACACTTCAGAACTGTCCATAACGTGTGCTGAGGAACATGTACCACTTCTAGAACAGTGTACCACTGTTTAGGAACAGTCGCATTCATACAGTCATGGTGCGAGAAAAGTACATGTGTTAATTCAAAAGTGCAATGTCCGAACTGTGTCGAAATTTCACCTTTCACCCTCGGTGAATGCCTTCAGAAGTGTACACTTCGGAAACGTCACTTCTAGGAACATCGTACACTTGCTGGAGGACAGTCAGTCATGTCTGAGGACTGGAATGTGGAGGCAGAGTACACCTTGAGAATGTCAGACAGTTCTGGAGGAACTAGTCCAGTACACACTGTGGGGTGCTGGAGGAACTAGTCCAGTACCACTGTGCTGAGACTAGCAGTACACACTGTGTGCTGGAGGAACTAGTCCAGTACACACGTGTGTGCTGGAGGAACTAGTCCAGTACACACTGTTGCTGAGAACTAGTCCAGACACACTGTGTGTGCTGGAGTAACTAGTCCAGTACACCTGTGTGCTGGAGGAATAGTCCAGTACACGTGTGTGCTGGAGTGGACTAGTCCAGTACACATGTGTGTGCTGGAGGAACTAGTCCAGTACACACTGTGTGTGCTGGAGGGAACTAGTCCAGTACACAGTTGAGTAGTCCAAACACTGTGTGCTGGAAGGGAACTAGTCCAGTACACATGTGTGCTGAGGGACACTAGTCCAGTACACACTGGTCGCGCGAGGGAACTAGTCCATGACACCGTGTGCTGGAGTGAACTGTCCAGTAACACTTGTGCTTGAGGGAACTGTCCAGTACACTTGTGCTGGAACTTATCAGTAACACTGTGTGATTGGAGTAACTAGTCCAGTAACACTGTGCTGAACTAGTCAGACACATGTGCTGGAACTATCCAGTACACACGTGTGTGCTGAGGTAACTAGTCCAGTACAACTTGTAGCTAGTCATAGAGGTAACAGTCCAGTACACATGTGGTGCGGAGTGAAACTAGTCCAGTACACACTGTTGTGCTGAGGGAATAGTCCAGTACACACTGTGCTGGAGGGAACTAGTCCAGTACACACTGTGTGCTGGAGGCAACTAGTCCAGTACACTGTGTGAGGAACAGTCCACACACTGTGTGTGCTGGAGTGAACTAGTCCAGTACACCACTGATGATTAGCTAGAGGAACATCCTGACACAGTGTGCCAGGCAGGTATGCGAGGACACTTCCAGGACACAACCTTGCAAGGAGGAACTAGTCAGACACCCTTCATACAAGTGAACACTGTGTACCACCCTACACACAACTTCAGTGTGTTATTACACTAGGGATGTATCGGATGTGAAAAATTTAGATATCCGGTATGCGGATGTTTATACGGATGTCTTACTCATTTACGGATGCGAATGCGGATGCGGATGTAAGAAATTGTGCGGATGTTCCGCGGATGTTGATGCGGATGTAAGAAATTGTGCGGATGTTCCGCAGATGCGGATGCGGATGCAAATATCCGATACATCACTATATTACACCAATCACCTCCAGTAATTACATACATGTTAAGTACTCCACCAGCGTGGATCATGTCAGTACTCTATGACGCTGCGACCTATTGTCTAGCTAGCATGCTGCATATGATATAGCTAAGGACCCCTGGGAAAGAATGTGCCAAGGAGGCAGAGTATGAGGACACGCTTTCCAGGGAGAGAATGTGCCAAGGAGGCAGAGTATGAGGACACGCCTTCCAGGGAGAGAATGTGCCAAGGAGGCAGAGTATGAGGACACGCCTTCCAGGGAGAGAATGTGCCAAGCAGGCAGAGTATGAGGACACCCCTTCCAGAGAGAGAATGTGCCAAGGAGGCAGAGTATGAGGACACCCTTCCAGAGAGAGAATGTGCCAAGGAGGCAGAGTATGAGGACACGCCTTCCAGGGAGAGAATGTGCAAGGAGGCAGAGTATGAGGACACGCCTTCCAGGGAGAGAATGTGCCAAGCAGGCAGAGTATGAGGACACCCCTTCCAGAGAGAGAATGTGCCAAGGAGGCAGAGTATGAGGACACGCCTTCCAGGGAGAGAATGTGCCAAGGAGGCAGAGTATGAGGACACCCCTTCCAGGGAGAGAATGTGCCAAGCAGGCAGAGTATGAGGACACCCCTTCCAGAGAGAGAATGTGCCAAGGAGGCAGAGTATGAAGACACGCCTTCCAGGGAGAGAATGTGTCTAACAGGCAGAGTATGAGGACACCCCTTCCAGGGAGAGAATGTGCCAAGGAGGCAGAGTATGAAGACACCCCTTCCAGGGAGAGAATGTGCCAAGGAGGCAGAGTATGAGGACACGCCTTCCAGGGAGAGAATGTGCCAAGCAGGCAGAGTATGAGGACACCCCTTCCAGAGAGAGAATGTGCCAAGGAGGCAGAGTATGAGGACACCCCTTCCAGAGAGAGAATGTGCCAAGGAGGCAGAGTATGAGGACACCCCTTCCAGAGAGAGAATGTGCCAAGGAGGCAGAGTATGAAGACACGCCTTCCAGGGAGAGAATGTGCCAAGGAGGCAGAGTATGAGGACACGCCTTCCAGGGAGAGAATGTGCCAAGGAGGCAGAGTATGAGGACACGCCTTCCAGGGAGAGAATGTGCCAAGCAGGCAGAGTATGAGGACACCCTTCCAGAGAGAGAATGTGCCAAGGAGGCAGAGTATGAGGACACGCCTTCCAGGGAGAGAATGTGCCAAGGAGGCAGAGTATGAGGACACCCCTTCCAGGGAGAGAATGTGCCAAGCAGGCAGAGTATGAGGACACCCCTTCCAGAGAGAGAATGTGCCAAGGAGGCAGAGTATGAAGACACGCCTTCCAGGGAGAGAATGTGTCTAACAGGCAGAGTATGAGGACACCCTTCCAGGGAGAGAATGTGCCAAGGAGGCAGAGTATGAAGACACCCCTTCCAGGGAGAGAATGTGCCAAGGAGGCAGAGTATGAGGACACGCCTTCCAGGGAGAGAATGTGCCAAGCAGGCAGAGTATGAGGACACCCCTTCCAGAGAGAGAATGTGCCAAGGAGGCAGAGTATGAGGACACCCCTTCCAGAGAGAGAATGTGCCAAGGAGGCAGAGTATGAAGACACGCCTTCCAGGGAGAGAATGTGCCAAGGAGGCAGAGTATGAGGACACCCCTTCCAGGGAGAGAATGTGCCAAGCAGGCAGAGTATGAGGACACCCCTTCCAGAGAGAGAATGTGCCAAGGAGGCAGAGTATGAGGACACGCCTTCCAGGGAGAGAATGTGCCAAGGAGGCAGAGTATGAGGACACCCCTTCCAGGGAGAGAATGTGCCAAGCAGGCAGAGTATGAGGACACCCCTTCCAGAGAGAGAATGTGCCAAGGAGGCAGAGTATGAAGACACGCCTTCCAGGGAGAGAATGTGTCTAACAGGCAGAGTATGAGGACACCCCTTCCAGGGAGAGAATGTGCCAAGGAGGCAGAGTATGAAGACACCCCTTCCAGGGAGAGAATAGTGCCAAGGAGGCAGAGTATGAGGACACGCTTTCCAGGGAGAGAATGTGCCAAGGAGGCAGAGTATGAGGACACGCCTTCCAGGGAGAGAATGTGCCAAGGAGGCAGAGTATGAGGACACGCCTTCCAGGGAGAGAATGTGCCAAGGAGGCAGAGTATGAGGACACGCCTTCCAGGGAGAGAATGTGTCTAACAGGCAGAGTATGAGGACACGCCTTCCAGGGAGAGAATGTGCCAAGCAGGCAGAGTATGAAGACACGCCTTCCAGGGAGAGAATAAAGATTAGCCACCACCAATATTCCTGCCAATGGTCATGCAAGATGTCTACACACTACCAAAGATAATAGGCTTCATAACTTAATTATGTAGTAGCCCGCAAAATATAGAGGTTTATAATGCCCCAATATTTGTTTGCTAAGAAAATTATGTTATTAAACTAATTACAATTTATTAAACACTATTAACATTACACATACGTCCCAGGTTCAGTAGGGTATTTTACATGCCCTGATAAATCAAATTTAACATGATCTGTTTCTTCAGCACTCATGTTATTGTAACAAATACATTACTCAAAATGGTATTTCTACGAGACAGGACACTCTTGGCCTTAGTGGCCACTTTGCAAGAACACAACTAGCATTTCAAGAAATTATAGAGCAAAATTTGCAGTCAACTTCAAGGTTAGTCATTCAGTGTGGACCGAGGAGTGAGAGAAGGATACTCTCAGGAAATCCTTCCCGTGTCGCATGTGTCTCATTCTCTTGCTCCATAATGCTGCGTTGTTGTCACTGATTTATTCTTCAGGGGGGAAAATTAACTTAGAGGATCGTGGAGGGTGTTAGTCCTATGGCTGGCCACGGCGGCGGCGGCCACTGGCTCTCAGGTGCGGGATTCCATATTTTAAGGCTTGATTTGATATTTTTTATACAAATCAATTGTATAGGCTAATAATTGTTATCCTACCTCATCTCATTTTAAAGCCCAGCCCTATCTATGGTATCCTTCCATCCCCCAGGATACCATCCACAACAATCTACTAACACCCAGAAACCTACTTACTGCTAGGTGAACAGAGGCAGGTGTAAGGTGACTAACACCCAGGAACCTACTTACTGCTAGGTGAACAGAGACAGCAGGTGTAAGGTGACTAACACCCAGGAACCTACTTACTGCTAGGTGAACAGAGACAGCAGGTGTAAGGTGACTAACACCCAGGAACCTACTTACTGCTAGGTGAACAGAGACAGCAGGTGTAAGGTGACTAACACCCAGGAACCTACTTACTGCTAGGTGAACAGAGACAGCAGGTGTAAGGTGACTAACACCCAGGAACCTACTTACTGCTAGGTGAACAGAGACAGCAGGTGTAAGGTGACTAACACCCAGGAACCTACTTACTGCTAGGTGAACAGAGGCAGGTGTAAGGAAGCATCACCAGTATACACAGCCATCAGGATTTTCATGTGAAGAAATGGAAGAGTTCTGTTTAAAGTAGACAATAAATATAATCCACTGGGAAATACAAAACACAAATGATTTCCAGCAGCTGATCAGAAACATAGACGGATATCAGAGTCAGTGTTTCAAACCCAAGTCATATTTTCGTTGTGACTAAAATTTGTGCTTTATAATGGTAAATTGAGGTTAAAGCCTCATATATATATATATACTATATATATCTTATCTATCTATCTATCTATATATGTATATGAATATTGTTGCATACAGTGCTCAGTATTTTATTTTTTTACAATGAAGTTTGTTATTGGTTACATTCTGATATAGCTTACTCAGTATAACAATCGAGTTTGATATATATATAAAACCTTGAATTCCGATGACTTGCTATGTTTTATTTATTGCATTGAGTGGGAGCCAGAGTAGTGTTAGGATAGTGTTAAGGTTGTGATAGCCAGAGTAGTGTTAGGATAGTGTTAAGGTTGTGATAGCCAGAGTAGTGTTAGGATAGTGTTAAGGTTGTGGGAGCCAGAGTAGTGTTAGGATAGTGTTAAGGTTGTGATAGCCAGAGTAGTGTTAGGATAGTGTTAAGGTTGTGATAGCCAGAGTAGTGTTAGGATAGTAGGTTTAGCAGGTATGTGAGTTAGTGAGTAGTGTTAGGATAGTGTTAAGGTTGTGGGAGCCAGAGTAGTGTTAGGATAGTGTTAAGGTTGTGGTAGCCAGAGTAGTGTTAGGATAGTGTTAAGGTTGTGGTAGCCAGAGTAGTGTTAGGATAGTGTTAAGGTTGTGGGAGCCAGAGTAGTGTTAGGATAGTGTTAAGGTTGTGGTAGCCAGAGTAGTGTTAGGATAGTGTTAAGGTTGTGGAGCCAGAGTAGTGTTAGGATAGTGTTAGGTTGTGTAGCCAGAGTAGTGTTAGGATAGTGTTAAGGTTGTGGTAGCCAGAGTAGTGTTAGGATAGTGTTAAGGTTGTGGTAGCCAGAGTAGTGTTAGGATAGTGTTAAGGTTGTGATAGCCAGAGTAGTGTTAGGATAGTGTTAAGGTTGTGTAGCCAGAGTAGTGTTAGGATAGTGTTAAGGTTGTGGAGCCAGTAGTAGTGTTAGGAGGATAGTGTTAAGGTTAGTGGAGCCAGAGTAGTGTTAGGATAGTGTTAAGGTTGTGATAGCCAGAGTAGTGTTAGGATAGTGTTAAGGTTGTGATAGCCAGAGTAGTGTTAGGATAGTGTTAAGGTTGTGATAGCCAGAGTAGTGTTAGGATAGTGTTAAGGTTGTGTAGCCAGAGTAGTGTTAGGATAGTGTTAAGGTTGGTAGATAGTGGCCAGAGTAGTGTTAGGATAGTGTTAAGGTTGTGGTAGCCAGAGTAGTGTTAGGATAGTGTTAAAGGTATGTAGGATAGGTTAAGGTTGTGGTGGCCAGGTAGTGTTAGGATAGTGTTAAGGTTGTGTAGCCAGAGTAGTGTTAGGATAGTGTTAAGGTTGTGTAGCCAGAGTAGTGTTAGGATAGTGTTAAGGTTGTGGTAGCCAGTCATCCTCGCTGACACAGTGACTTGCTCTTGTTAGCATTGTGTTATGTTCAATTGTTTGTGGTTGCGGGAGTCGAGCTTCAGCTCCTGATCCCCTCTACTTACTCAACTATTTGTGGTTGCAAGGGTCGAGTTGCAGCTCCTGGCCCTGTGTGTGTGTACTCACCTATTTGTACTCACCTATTTGTGGTTGCAGGGGTCGAGTCATAGCTCCTGGCCCCGCCTCTTCACTGATTGCTACTAGGTCCTCTCTCTCCCTGCTCCATGAGCTTTATCAAACCTAGTCTTAAAACTATGTATGGTTCCTGCCTCCACTATGTCGCTTTCTAAGCTATTCCACTTCCTGACAACTCTATGACTGAAGAAATACTTCCTAACATCCCTTTGACTCATAGGAGTCTTCAACTTCCAATTATGACCCCTTGTTTCTGTGTCCCCTCTCTGGAACATCTTGTCTCTGTCCACCTTATCTATTCCTCGCAGTATTTTATATGTCGTTATCATGTCTCCCTAACCCTCCTGTCCTCTAGTGTCGTCAGGCCGATTTCCTTAACCTTTCTTCGTAGGACAATCCTTAGCTCTGGGACTAGTCTTGTTGCAAACCTTTGCACTTTCTCTAATTTCTTGACGTGCTTGACCAGGTGTGGGTTCCAAACCGGTGCTGCATACTCCAGTATGGGCCTGACGTATATGGTATACAGAGTCTTGAATGATTCCTTAGTGAGGTATTGGAACGCTATTCTTAGGTTTGCCAGCCGCCCGTATGCTGCAGCAGTTATCTGATTGATGTGTGCCTCAGGAGATGTGCTCGGTATTATACTCACCCCAAGATCTTTTCTTTGAGTGAGGCTTGCAGTCTTTGGCCACCTAGACTATACTCTGTCTGCGGTCTTTTGCCCTTCCCCGATATTCATGACTTTACATTTGGCAGGGTTAAATTCAAGGAGCCAGTTACTGGACCAGGCTTGCAGCCTGTCCAGGTCTCTTTGTAGTCCTGCCTGATCCTCGACTGATTTGATTCTTCTCATTAACTTCACATCATCTGCAAACAGGGACACT
This sequence comes from Cherax destructor, assembly GCA_009830355.1. Classification (NCBI taxonomy): domain Eukaryota; kingdom Metazoa; phylum Arthropoda; class Malacostraca; order Decapoda; family Parastacidae; genus Cherax; species Cherax destructor. The sequence goes on from WNWK01003269.1 coordinate 100,514, forward strand.
TCTGAGTCTATCCCTTCCGTTATGTCATTCACATATACCAAAAACAGTACAGGTCCTAGGACTGACCCTTGTGGAACTCCACTCGTCACAGGTGCCCACTCTGACATCTCGTCACGTACCATGACTCGTTGTTGCCTCCCTGTCAGATATTCTCTGATCCATTGCAGTGTTTTTCCTGTTACGTGTGCCTGATCCTTTTGTGTGTGTGTGTGTACATAAAGAATAAAAAAGCACAGTACCGTGAGTGGAACAGTACATAAATAACCTACACATAGAAAAAACTTATGACGACGTTTGGGTCCGACCTGGACCATTATTTATTTAGTCAGGAGGGCGAAGGGCTGTCTCCCTTCCCTTCGCCCTCCTGTGTGTCTAGTTAATGCTCCAAGTCGCACCGAAACGTCATAATTTTTGTTTGTTCCTGTGTGCGGGTCATCTGTGCATGTACACATAACTTGACTCCCTTATGATTACGAAATCGAGTCTCAGTTCCTGGAGCTACCACTCAACTAGCTATATCAGGGTTCACTTGGCTCTATCCTATTGAATCCTATCGTACCTATCCTTTTTGTATGGAGTCTCTCTTAAACAAGGTTTTACAAGGTTAAGTTTAGGGTTCCTAACTTTACAAGTTAAGAGCTGTTACCTGACCTTTTTTGGGGGGGTTATCCTGGGTTCTCTACACACATGCTGCCATGTATGATAAATCTATGTAACTGTATTTGTGTATACCTGAATAAACTTACCTACATCACCTCAGCACGTACTTTCACGGATGTATCAAGACCGTTTCTTGCCCTCCGGGTCACCGTTACCGCCGGAAGCATAGTCTCAAACCCGTCCAAAAATACTGGTAGAATTTGGCTGGTTTAATGGGGTTTATAGCCAACCTACCCTGGTGGGAAACACCCGATTTATTACCCGACTCAAAAACAATTTTACTTTGAAGCATAATAATGCTAAGATATCCAGTGACTTTGATGAGAATTATACTTTGTTGACTCGACAGTTCTCTTCTTTACGTGATTATTATATTTAGTGTGAAAATTTTCAAAATTACATTGTTGTTGTAGTCAATTGAACGATGGCACACAGGACAGCTTTCATTACCTGCTGGAACATCTCTTGTGTTCACAACCCCTCAGAGGGAGGTTCCTTGACGCTGGTGAGGGGCTTTTGATATAGGGAATTGGATCTGTGCTCCAGTTCCTTGAAATGAGCCTGAATGCCTTCCATTCCCCCCCAACAGACGCTGTATAATCCCTACGGGTTTAGCGCTCCTCCACAACAATAACAATCTTGTGTTCACACACCTTTATTGACAATTCTATCTGATTTTCTCGCTTTTCCGGAACCTGCCAGCAGGAAGGCAAGTACACACCTTTCTCAACATTATCCTTCAGTTTAGTCTTGGTGTTATTATATCAATACGCCACATCAATGCCCACCCTGACACAGTTTTTGTTATATTCCTGATACCAGTAGCACCTGACCTCACCAAGCATGACCTCTGACACTTTATTCTGACATGCTGTGTGTATTTCAGAATAAGAAAAAAAAACAAGATTTTTTGTGTGTGTATTGTGTTAGTATATTTAGGGAAAAGCGCTAAACCCACCGGGGTTATACAGCACCTGGGAAATGGGATTATTATTATAATCAAAAGAAGCGCTAAACCACAGGGGTCATACAGCGCCGCATGGGGAATGGGAGGGAATCAGATTCGATTCAAAGAAGGGGAACGCACGTCCAGTTACTTAGATCGAGAACCCCCCACCGGAATGCCTAGGCATGCTAAATTAATATTTTATAATATGTAAACCACACATTGTAAGCTTTGCAAGGAAATAAACATTTTCATTTTCATCAAGGGACCTCCCTCGAGGAGAGTGTACCACTCTGTTTTATATTTCGCTCCATGCTGCTGGGCTGGTGTTGGCGAGAATGGCTATGACTGCCCAATGGGCACTGAGCAAGTGCTGGTTAAGGACATTATTATTATTATTATAATCAAAAGAATGGTTAAGGACAGAGGGTGAGGGCTGTGACTACCCACCAGATGGTGACCGAGCGCCAGGACAGGAGAGTGATGACTACTTAATTCTCCTAAATGGGCTTCTTGACATTTTTATTGAAGAAATTGGAAGAGTAATAATGTCCATGTGGAAATAAGTCACTCTGTCTGACTTTTTGGGTTATCCTAGGTTCTCTACACATATGCTGCTATGTATGATAATCTATGTAACTGTATTTGTGTATACCTGAATAAACTTACTAATTCGCTTCAAATCTTCAACTAAAATGAAATCAGTAAAGACTAGCAGACCAGTTCAGATGAATCAATACTGATTATCATTATAAGATTATGATGATTATACAGAGCCTGTGGGGTGGATGTGGAAGGTATTCAGGCTTAATTCAGGGAACTGGAGCACAGATCCAGTTCCCTAGATCAAGAGTCCCTCACTGGCATCAAGGAACCTTCCTTGAGGGGAAATCAATACTGAGCATTGCATTTTATTTTAATCCTCTCACTAATGATTATTATTATTATAGCATTATTGAGTGAATGTTGGTGAATTTGTTTACATGTTTCTGTCACCTTACCTTGGTGGGTGATGGCTATTGGGTTAGCAAAAAAATCAATTATATTTAAGGGGTGTTAAACCACAGGGGGTCATATATAACCTGGAGAATAGGAGTCCATCAGGTTTGATTCAAGGGAATGGTAGCTCCAATTCCTTAGATCAAGGGCTCTTCACATGAGAGCCCTTAAAAGGCTTCTCCATGCATACAGGTACATGTGGGCAGCTTGTAAGTCTATACCAACTGCCACTTTTCCTTGCATGCTTTGTCAAATTATTACATTTACAAATAAGTGCTAAATACATATGGTTAATTCAGAACATGGTTAGTCAAAGTCACTGGTAGTTCATTCCAAGGTAACATTTTAATAATCATGGGGAAGTGCCAAACCCATAAGGGTCATGTAACATCTGGGGAATGGGAGGTATCAGGTTTGGTCCCAAGAAGGGAAGGGTATCTCCAGTTCCTTGGATGAAAAGCTGTGGTCTCCCCTTTCTTTCCCCAATAAAGACAACTATACCTTCTTGGACATTTTATCAGTTAAGGACATGCAAAACTTTAAGACTATTTGTTTGGTAAATTTATTTGTACAAAAATGTATTAAAATCATACAATTCAGTTAAAAACTGAGTTTCAGATTTCAAAACATTAAAATAAAAAAATTAAGTACAAAGTGCTTCCTTATTATTAAAGTGTCTTTCATAAAGTTACACTCAATTCTTTATCTTACTATTACACTACACTGAGAGGTAGGAAAGAGTTGGAATGCTTCTTAAACTTATTACAAAAATACAGTATTTTGATCAAATCACATGTTACATGCAGACTCGTTTGGAGTTTGGTGAAGCATAGGTTGGCTATTTTATCGTTGCCATTTCACATTCCATGACAAAAGGAGTTAGGAAGTAGAAAATTTAAATGGCCTTTTTTCAACTATTTGAAGCCTCCCAACTTGTGCTGATGAATTTAACAAAAGGTGTTGATGTTTCAGACACTTTTCTAATACATATGCAAAATCATGAAATTTAATATTGCATTAGATCTAGTTTTGGAGGTAGAAACCTTCAAATAACTGCAATTTCAGTTTATTGGTAGGGTAAAGACCAGTTCTAGCATTTCCTAGGATTCCCTTGCTTCTAGTATTTCTAATCTACTCTTGCTACAATCTCCACATAAAAAAAATTAGTATAGCAAATATGGGTACACTCATCTTGTAAACTTAATGCCTTTCACTCACCAACTATTCCATTTACTTGCATTATTATATTCACAGTGAGGCATTAAACACATAAAGGTCATGCAATGCCTGGAAATGGGAGGTAATCAAATTCTCTTTAAGGGAGAACTCCAATTCCTTGATTAAGAATCCTTCATCAGTATTAATACATCCTACTGAAGGGTCATGTATTTGCAATATTAATTACATTACTTTCCTATCCACCTTGCTGTTTTTTTCCCAAATCCAAAAATGCAACAAACAATTGCTTCTTCTCCATATCAAAGTACAGTGGACCCCCGAGTAACGAGCATAATTCATTCCAGAAGCCTGCTCAAGTGCCATTACCGAACGAATTTTCTCCCTTAACGAATAATGTCAAGTAGGTTAGTCCATTTCAGACCTCCAAAAATACACTTACAAAAGCACTAAATTATATTAATACTGTCAATTCACTTTGAGGTCTGAGATTGACAGCTGGACTTTCGCGTCGATTGAGCTGCAAACAGTGTTATATGAGGTGTGAAAGTTTAATAGTGCAGTATTCGGGGATTTTTGGTCACTGCCTCGTGGACGCACTGTTGAAAAAAACTTGCGATCAGGTGCTCGAACTGGGGTCCACTGTATAGTGGAACCTCGGCACTCAAACTTAAATGGTTCCAGAAGGCTGTTCGAGTACAGAACGAATTTTTCCCAACCATTTTCTTTTTGGTTGGCTGTTATCACTATTCCTCTTAGGCCCATGGTGATTTATTTATACAAATAATATAAAAAAACACAAAAAATGCGAAGAAACACGAAATAGTTTACATCGAAGTTCTGGCAGGTTGTGTGTGTACAAACGGTCAACTACCGAGTGATCTGTTTACTGAACAAACCGTTTGTTCGAGTACTGAGGTTCCACTGTATTGCTCGTTTATGCAGTTTCATATAAACACTTGATCTACACCTTTCTCTTGCTAAATCCACCTTGTTCCTCTACAATTATACTTTTCTCTGTCCCACCGCTCTTTGCAAAGCAATTCTTCCATGCCCTTTACTCAGTATGTCCAACAGATTTATTCCACTATAACTCCTACACTATCTTATACCCTCTTTACTGTTAGTAAAGATTCAGCACATTCTCTCTGCCAATCCTTTAGTACCTTCCCTATTTCACATGTACACATAATACATGCACACACTATTCCAACTTACTTTCAGTATTTCATATTCTCATCCATCCACACTTTTTTTCAATATTATCTAATTTTTTTTTTAACACACCAGCTGTATCCAAAATACTTACTACAATTCTCACTTTTGACACTTCTCTTCCCCTAACAAATGACAAATCTCAATCCTACCTACTCTGTGCATGAAATTTCTGCCTCCATTTTATCATCTATATAAAACATCATCTTAAGATATTCTTTTCATCTCTCTAATACATATACCTCTCTTCCTTATTACTGCTTTTAATATAAATTATACTGTAATGTAAATTTAATTATACCCACCATATAAATTTAATACTTCTTTTATTTATTTTGCTATGTTATCCATGATTATAAAATCTGACGGCATGTTAACAGTGATGTTTAAGAGGCCGTAAAAAATGGCAGAAAGTGATGATAACCCTAGCACTACATGAAGACTGACCTACCATTAGCCACTTGATTTTAACTGAGTAACACAATACAGCAACTTACACAGCTAACAAAATGTGAAATTATATATTTTTCAATTTACATCACATGAATTACCGATTGTGAAAGGAGGTTTCAGTGCCATATCACCAGGTCACCATATGGACAAGACCTGGGCCGGGACTATGCCAGTGAATCGAATAGGAACGGTGCCATATGCATTATATACAGTATTTAATGTGGTGTGTTCATTTCACATTATTTTCTCACCTATTAAGTTAGATACATTAAAGAGAAATTTAAGCTGACAGCATAGTATTGGAAAGTTGCCACTGATAAGTACATGGAACTACAGATCATCAATTATTCAGTGATGGCTTGTTTAGATTTAACATTATCCAGAAGTTTTTATTGTACAGAGCACGTGAACAGGCAATGCAAAAAAGAAACGTGCAAACAATAGGGACCATAAAACTAGCAGGTGCATTTGAAAACTAGGGACAATCTCCCCTGACACTGCCAGATAATCGATGATCTACTATATAATAAAAATACTATATACTGATACCTCTGCTGTGGAACTGAAAGACTAAATATAATCACATAAAGCATTAGTGATACACTATACAAGGTTTTCCACTCTTAACAATAAACCCTTTTATAAATAAAATAATGAATACGTATTAGAATCATTAAAATGGATAAAACATGAACAGACAAATTCTATCACAAGCACACAAAATGAGCATCACCTTGTAATGGAATGTTTTAATTTCTGATGTATACAGTTTATGGAAACTGCTACAAAAATCCCTGCATGAATTGCACCATTCAAAGCACGAATTGACAGTAGAATGCTTATACGCTTAGTGCAGGAACTCCTTATGCAATTAAACAATGGGTTGAGTGCATTTTGTGAATATAATAAGTCGTAAGAGGCAACTAAAATGCTGGGAGAAAATGGCTAGTAACCCCTTCTGTATAAATGACTAAATTTAAAAAGAAAAAATTTCGTTTTTTGGCCTAAAAAGAAAAACTCATTTTTCTTTTTAGGTCACCCTGCCTTGGTGGGATACGGCTGGTTCATTGAAAAAAAAAATACAAATACATATATAATAATGACATTTTATGGGATAGGTTAGAAAAGTACTACATGGTCATTACATGGCCTCTTAAGACAGACAACATCACAAAAACATAAAAAGATGTAGAAGATATTATTAGTGTACACATGTTAGCACTATCCTAAATGAACTTCAGAGTGCAAGTGACATTAAACAGTACAGTGGATAGCAGAATTTAATATGCAACATTATACTTGAATTGATTTCCTGGTTGGTAAATATGCAGGACCACAATAAAAATTAAATTCGATGATAAAAATATAAATGTAAATTATGGGGTGTGAGCTGCCAAAGATGAAAACCTAATCTATTATTTATATAGTTACATACACAAGTAGGCATAACACAATTTTCAGCAATAATAAATACATTGTTGGATGTGGCATTCTGCCTTTAGTTCTTTGAAGAAATAGTTAAATAAAAGGCTGACAAAGATTAACCCAGAGGTCAATGTGCTGTGTCTGGTATGCTTGTAGTGGTCATCCATGCATGCATGAAGCAATCACATATAACAATGAATATTTTACAAGAATGGGTGCTAATTGTGTCATTTATTGCTCTGTTTTTATAGTTTCATCATAAGAAGATAAATAAATTTGAGCAGAGATTCTAAATTACAGGACCTGCCAACATTCTTAGAAATTAAGTCTATAGTAAGACAAACTACATGAAAGTTAAATTCCTATAAATTTGTTCAACTTGAATTTCCCGCACTTCATACTTTGTGTATTTCAGAAATAATAATAATGTACTGTACATTGTAAATCACTCATTTTTTAAACCTTATTTATCACCTTCATCAAAAATACCATCTCCTAAAATCTACATAAATCACATCTTCACTGTCTTTATATTGTATATGCCAAAGATATAATAATAAATAATGAAATGTATCACAGGTTACCAGGAACAGTAAAATTGTATTGAAATGTTATTGAAGAATATACTGTAGTTTTCTCAGACTACCATCAACAAGATAAGGCACAGTTTTAGTGTTTAGTTGATTGGAGAAAATGAAAGAACTAAGAATGCAGTTTTAGTTTGCTTTATCTCAAAAAATTATATAAAATAGGATGGTAGTCATCAAGGCAAGAGATAAAATGGGTGATGGAAATTAAATTGCTATATTATTTGTAAAAGGAAATATTTATCAAGATGTTTTCCTTTTAAGTAAAAATCAGGATATTTTCAACAAATGACCGGTAGAGTATGTCATTCATTTATATTTATAGGGTACATCAGTTGCAAATATGAAGTTTATCTATATATGAACTCAAAACAACTGTCATAATGAATATTTTTAATTAAAATATTATGCAAGGGCACTCAACAGGATACTGTATAAATTTCTTAGCAAAATTAGTCAATAACTTTGTTAGCTCTCATTTTTCTATATGTGCCCCTTAACAAAAGAGTTACCATTCTTTAATAATTTAGAAACATAATTCTTGATATACTGTATTATGGTAAATTAAATTGTACTACCATGTTAATTTATTATCTAAGAAAACAAATGTAAATATTTTGCCTTCCAAAGTAAAGTTTCAGAGAAAATGCTGAAGACAAGTAAATAGATCAGCAATAAAGTGATAGTATTGCTTCAGAAAATTCAGAATGAATAAAGTGAACCAAAGGAAAAATGCTGTTTTATTTGTAATTTTTTGCTACCAGTTTACAATTTCATGGGGGATAACACACAATATATAGATGCAGGAAGTTGGAACTTCAGCAAAATATTGCAGTACTGTGCAATTTTATACACTGGCACTATAAAGGCACTAAAAGCTACGTGTCAAGAATTAACATGAAAGACAGTCCGTACAATACAATCACATCGGGTAGATACATGTATAATACAATAAGGCCAGAGTTATGTGGATGGACAGGTTAGAATCCGTAGACAAGAGACTGCAACTCATAAGATGACACACACAATATACAGTACATGCAGTAATTATGGTCTCTGGGGATAACTGTTTCTGTGGGGAACCTTCAACATAATGCAGCTGTATAATACATCCAGAAAAATTTGTCCACTTACTAATTGAGAAGTACCATACTGTAATATACATTTGTATAAATCAGCAGAATTATAAAAATTTATGCCAGTGAAGTTAAGAATAGTATGAATCGGGAGATGAAAATGGCAAAAGAACAAAATAAAGAGAGGAACATACCTAGAGCTGCATAGAGTAAGTGGCTAACTTTAATGTATAGATGGAAAAAATAGTGGCCCAAGCATAAATAATTTGAGTTCATTTAGTAGAGACAGACCACCTGAGGCACATGATATTTTGAAGATGTTGAATGATGATGAAAGTATTTTCTTTTTGGGGATTTTCTTTCTTTTTGGGTCACCCTGCCTCAGTGGGAGATGACCGACTTGTTGAAAAAAAAAAAAAAAGTATGCAACAAAGAGCCATATTATTAAGGAAAGGTGTGGAGTGCAAAAGGTTGTAATTCAGGAGACTGCAGTATCATCCTTATGAAATCCATGAAGAGGCTAAATCTATGGGGATATATATTCAGTGCCACATGGCAAAGGAATAAGAAGATTGAAGTGTATGCTTATACTGTATTATATTACCACATCCAATGAACAGAACGTGACAGGGTTTAAGAAAATATTGCAAGTGAATTCGACAGTAGAAGAACAAGAGGATGGACGACTGAATTAACAGAGGTGTTAGGCGAGAGAAAACATGAATGAATACCTGGAGGGCATTCCGGGGGTCAGTGTCCCTGCGGCCTGGTCCATGACCAGACCTCATATGTAAACGATACAGGGGACTGTGTAGAATCTAGTGAACTAATTTTTTTTTCCAACAAGTCGGCCATCTCCCACTGAGGCAGGGTGACCCAAAAAGAAAGAAAATCCCCAAAAAGAAAATACTTTCAGCATCATTCAACAATTTGTATCTCACATAAAATGCTTTTCAACTAATATTCAAAGCACCTTGTATATGCCTTAGAATGTATTCCTAGTGTTGGTATCAAGTTACTATGATACTAAAAATTGCAGATATTATTAGGAAAGAATATAGTTTCCTAACAACTAATTTATTTCTATGGTAATGTATTTTTACATGTTATTTATGCACTGTATTGTTTCTATTATGTTTAAGACTTGTGCAATGTTTCCATCCTCTATGGCAAATGCCTCCTCATACACATAAAAGTGGGATATGAAGTAATGATGGTGATGATTATAAAAATAGCAATGGTCTTAGCCTTCAGTTTTCGTCAGCTGTGTAACACACACAAATCCATTTTATCACCTTTCAAAATTCCATATAAACATACACAATATACAGTGGATCCCTGGTTTTCGTGATTTTTTCGTTCCAGAATGCTGTTCAAGTGCCATTACCAAACAAATTTATTCCCATAAGGAATAATGTAAATTAGACTAGTCCTTTTAGACCCCCAAAAATACACTTACAAAAATACACTTACATAATTGTTCGAGTTTGGAGCATCATGAACACCGGGGGTCCACTGTAACTATAAAACAAACTTCATTATTTATTCTACTTTACCTTCTTGTGATAGGTTTATGGACAAATTTATATTAATTTTAATGTAAATCAAAACTATCAGCACCTCACCATGAAATACTTTATGAAACTACTTGATCTGTAAAAAAATGTAAATATGCAAAAGTTCTTTAAAATATATGAAATTGTTACTTTCATGCAATACCAAATTACAGAAGTGTAACAGTAAGTTATATGAAAAATAAAACTCAAGCTACTAGATTCTCAAGTTGAAATAGTGTCTTCTAATATGAACTAATCAAGTTACCTGCCCATCTACAGCCCCAAAAAGGCAGAACCTTGACTCTACAAGACAAAATCTTAATTCTTTATGTGGGTTATAAAAAATATTTTATGAATGCTGTATATGTAAGACATGAAATGAACACTACACAAATAACGTTCACATAGGAGAAAGAAGCATATGACGATGTTTCAGTCTGACTTGGACCACTGACTAGCCAATGGTCCAAGTCGGACTTGAAGCATATCGCGTCGCCTCACGAGTCGAGCGGACTAGCGCAGCGATCGCCAGCGACTCGAACGCGCCCAGTCGGACTCGAACGCGCCAGTCGACCAGCGCCAGTCGGACTCGAACGCGCCCGTCGGACTCGAACGTCGCCCAGTCGGACTCGAACGCGCCGTCGGACTCACGCCGCCCCAGTCGGACTCGAACGCGCCCGTCGGCCGCGCGCCAGTCGGACTCGAACGCGCCCAGTCGGACTCGAACGCCGCCCAGTCGGACTCGAACGCGCCCAGTCGGACTCGAACGCGCCCCAGTCGGACTCGAACGCCGCCCCAGTCGGACTCGAACGTCGCCCAGTCGGACTCGAACGTCGCCCCAGTCGGACTCGAACGTCGCCCCAGTCGGACTCGAACGTCGCCCCAGTCGGACTCGAACGTCGCCCCAGTCGGACTCGAACGTCGCCCCAGTCGGACTCGAACGTCGCCCAGTCGGACTCGAACGTCGCCCAAGTCGGACTCGAACGTCGCCCCAGTCGGACTCGAACGTCGCCCAAGTCGGACTCGAAGGTCGCCCAAGTCGGACTCGAACGTCGCCCAAGTCGGGCTCGAACGTCGCCCAAGTCGGACTCGAACGTCGCCCAAGTCGGACTCGAACGTCGCCCAAGTCGGACTCGAACGTCGCCCAAGTCGGACTGAAATGTCGTAATAAGCTTCTTTCTCCTTTGTGAAAGATATTTGTGTATTGTTCCAGTCAAGATATTGTGCCTTTTTTGTTCTTTATGAAATGAACACTATAAGCAAACATGAAGGGTTCGGAAACATAAAAATCTACACGATATGGCTTTAAAATAATCCTTTATCACATTGAGCTCACCCTCAAACACTTGAGTGATTTGAACACGGGAAAGAAAAGTATATTCTGTATCAAAAACAAAAGATTACTTTTTCAATAAACTGGGTTATAATATCTAATATGTGTGTACAGCCGTAAACTTCCATCCTAGGAAATTCCAAAATTTGATATTATTGTGATGATAAATAAGACACTTGTGCAACATTTGGGTTTCATCATTCTGGAAATATTTTGCCAGCCAGTGGCTGCTTCAGTCTGGTGCCAAGAAAGGCGGAAGACTGGACTAATGAAGCCACTAGCTGGCAAAATGTTGCCAGAATAAAGATACCCAAATGTTGAACAAGTGACTCATTTATCATCTTCGGTTTTATGAATCATTTATTCACAAACATATTGTGTTTAGCATTTAGAATGCCACAAACTCCTGCACTGTTATTAGGTTGAAAATTTTCACGAGATTTACTATTTTTACTAGTTATAAGTATTTAAAGTGGGGCTTAGGAGAAGTTTGCTATGCTTAAATTTTGGAAGACCACGGGTAGAGGTTATGTATCTGTAATGTGGTGCATCAAACACATATAACAGAATGGGGAATTGCTACTTCAGAATCTCACAGGATAATGAGTACAATAAGAGAAACAATGATACAAACTTATTTGCCTAAAAATAAGTGGCAATAAGAGTTTAAAGTGTTGGTACATAACTTTATAAAGCTATAGGCTGTGTTGACACAAAACCACGATCACAGTTCCTACATTAAATAATGACGACGGAAATGTTGTAGGTAGGAGACCACATTTCTGCAGGTCAGCAGATTCAGTTTGCTCCCTTCATAAAAACTGAAAAAGAAGCAGAAAGTGAATGCAAGGTAAAGATAATTACATGGAAAAACTATAGTGTACATAATAAGGGTTAAACTATTAGAATAATTCACATTACAAAGTGCGTAATATTACAAATGCAATATTTTCAGTTTATCTAAAGATTCTCTTCAAAAGAGGGGTCTAACTAGACTGAAAATATTCGGAATGCCTCTTAGTTTTTACTGTGGACTATTCCAATAACAAATTATTATTTATTTTTTACTGTGGACTATTCCAATAACAAATTATTATTTATTTTATAATTTTTTTTTAACACATTGGCTGTTTTCCATTGAGGCAGGGTGACCCAAAAAGAAAGAAAAAAACTTTCATCATCGTTCAACACTTTCACCATCATTCATACATAATCACTGTGTTTGCAGAGGCACTCAGATATGACAGTTTAGATGTCACTCCAAAGAGCCAATATCCCAAACCCCTCCTTTAAAGTGCAGGCATTGTACTTCCCACCTCCAGGACTCAAGTCCGGCAAACCGGCATGCACCCTAAAATTCAAACAGATAACATCCAAGAATTTGTCTCTCCTTATGATGTAATTTTTTGTGAAAATAACAGACTATGTAATGTATGGAGGCAGACTCCATACATAGTTGGTAAGTAAGACACATGTGCAACAGTTAGTTATTGTATACCATTTTAATATTCAATTCATATGTAGTTTTACAAACATGTACAGTAGGGCCCATAGTTGTATGGGTGATCCAAAAAAAGAAATGAATTTACCATCATTCAGTCCATCACTGTACTCACTTATATGTGGTTGCAAGGATTGAGTCTCAACTGCTGGCCATGCCTCTCAACTTGCCACTGGCAAGATTCACCCTCTCCTAGCCTCATGGGCCCTACTGTACATGTTCGTAAAACTACATATGAAGTGAATATTAAAATGGTATACAATAACTAACTGTTGCACATGTGTCTTACTTACCAACTATGTATGGAGTCTGCCTCCACCACTTCTTCATCGAGTTCATTTCACTTTCCAATCATCCCGAGACTGAAAAAATACTTCGGGACATCCCTGTGACTCAACTGTGTCATTAACTTCCAGCTGTGCCCCCAGAGTACCTGTTTCCTGCCTGTCAAACAACCTGTCCCTGTTGGCCCTATCAATTCCTCTGAGTATTTTGCATGTTGTTATCATGTCTCCCCTTGGTACTTTTGTCCTCTAGGGTTGTTAGATTCGATTACTTCAGCCTCTCTTTGTAGCTGATACCTCTTAGCTCAGCAACAAGTCTCACTGTATACTTTTACAATTTCTTCAGTTTTTAATCATGCTTCCTCAGGTGTGGGTTCCATACTGGTGCTGCCTACTCCAATAGGGGCCTGACATAGGTTGTATAAAGTACCTGAAATAACTCTTTATTGAGATTCCTGAAGGCCACTCACACATTTACCAGGCAAGTATTGGCTGCAGAGGTTATTCAGTTGATACGAGCCTATGGCAATATGGTAAGCATTACTAGGCTTACTCCCAGGTCCTTCTCTTTGAAATTAATCACAATTCAGAAAACAGGCACTGTCCTTCTCACCTTCAGGACTCAAGTCTGGTTAATCGATTTCTGTGAATCCCTTCATAAATGTTACCTTGCTCACACTCCAACAGCATGAACCATTAAAACCACTTGATCTCCACTCACTCCCATCTAACTTGCACACATGAATCTGCTGGATGCTCAAGCCCTTAGGCCTCAAACCCACCTTTACCTCCCTCATTTCCAACTGTTCCTGAGACAACTCCTACCCCTCCTTCCTTCCACCTCAGATTTATACATCCCCATTATCCTCTTCCTCCCCATCCTCTCTAAACTGTCCAAACTAACTCGGAACCCCTCCTTCTACACCATCTTTTAATTTCTATGCTCCGAATGCTCTGCATAACATTTACACATCACTTTTAAAACATGATAAAATTATCTTTTTTTTTTACAACAAACCTGCTCCCATAAAATTATTTAATAGTTACAAAAATTAATGCTACATATTCTGTAGCATATATGAACTTGCCAATTATTAGTAGTACAATTAAAAACTACTGATTTATACAGATTTTTAGATTTCACGTACCGAGAAAATTATGATGAGGAGGATAATAAGAAGGATCACGGAAAGGATGATGCCAATGATGATCTTCTTCTTCAGTGATTTCCTCTGATTTATCCGAGCTTCAATCAACTCTCCTTTTGCCTTCTCTGTCCTAGTCTGAGACTCAAATACACTGTTTTCTATCCTATTAATGACGTCTCCTTGGTCAAACACAAGAGCATTCACTTCCTGCAAAATTACAACAACTTAGTATATTGTACTATCTATTTATTTACATGAAGCACTAAGCTCATGTGAGTCACTCAGCATAAGAGATGGTAGGGCTATAATCCTCCATCTGGTAAGTGCAGGAAGGCTGACCTACCTACTTGTACTCACCTGGATACTGATTTAATACATAGTATCTATCAAATATATGAAATGTTAAGATAAGAGACTAAAAAATAATAAAGAGAATTACAACTGCAATTACTTTTGCAAAACAAGATGGGACTTTCAATAGGAATATAATGTCCTGTGGTTCTGTTGGTAGGGCACTCGGCTCACATTCTGACGGTCCGTGGTTTAATCCCCAGCACGGATGGAAATACTGGGTACGTTTCCTTACAACTACTGCCCCTGTTCACCTAGCAGTAAGGCTGCACCTTGGTGTTAGTCAACTGTTGTGGGGTGACAACCCAGGGGATGGTAGTATACCTTAGATAGGGCTGAACTTTGAAATGAGCTGAGGTAGGATAACAGTTTTTAGCTTGTAAAATTGATGTGTAAAAAAACTAAGACATAACAGCTATAATGGTGTGAATTCTAAAGCATATTATGAGAAATGTTCGATACCAGTATCCCTCAATGGAGAAAAGATCTCTGGGAAAGCAGATGCATCAATCCCTCTTTACATGGTTTGCTCTTATATGACCAGTGTAGTTTGTAAAATGTAATGAAGATAGTTAAAAATATAATTAGGCAAATGATATTTTAAGACTACATTAATTGTGTTTTGAACAAATGATCAACTCTTAGCCTATACCCTGCAAATCATAAGATTCTGAATTCTTCTTTCAACAAACTGGCCATATCCCACCAAACCAGGGTGGCCCAAAAAAGAAAAAGAAAAGTTTCTTTTCTTGACTTTAGTAATGTACTGTATACAGAAGAAGGGGTTACTAGCCCCTTGCTTCCGGCATTTAGTCGCCTCTTATGACATGCATGGGAAATTCTGAATTATGCCAAAATATTCATTACTGTACTGCAATACAGTATACTGATATTAAACAAGAAATCCTACCGTCCTGCCAAGCGAGTGTAAAATGGAAACCTGTAATTGTTTTACACACAAGATATCAGGTGCGTCTTGCTACTTCTACTTACACTTAGGTCAAACTTCACATGCATGTACACACATACATGTATATATACACACCCCTCTGGGTTTTCTTCTATTTTCTTACTAGTTCTTGTTTATTTCCTCTTATCTCCATGGGAAAGTGGAAAAGAATTCTTCCTCCGTAAGCCATGCGTGTTGTAAGAAGCGACTAAAATGCCAGGAGCAAGGGACTAGTAACCCCTTCTCCTGTATAAATTACAAAAGTTAAAAAGGAAAAACTTTTGTTTTTATTTTAAGGTCACCCTGGTTTGGTGGGATATGGATGGTGTAAAAAAAAAAATCACTACAAAAATTTATCTTAGCAAAGATGTTGATGTTTTGTATTAAAGCTTACATGCCAGTGTAGCAGTGAGGGTGTCTCTCTTTTGGGCAATGTTTTGGAGATGGCCAGACAATTTTACTAAGAACTAAATCCAAAAATACAACTGCCTATGCCTATACTACCTTAATAAAAACCATATTACAGAAGTCTAAACATATTCTCTCAGGGTATATCATTTTTTTATATTCTACTCTAATTTTACTTCAAGCATAATATATATATAACATACATTTCTTGAAACATTTCATCACTGAAAACCTGCAATACATACATACATGAAACATATGATGTAACTCAGTAATGGACTTTTCCAATTTAATGAAAGCATCGTGTCTCTCCTGGAGATCGTGAAGCTGCTGACGAGCCACTTGAGTCTCTTGGATAATATTTTGGGTAAATATCTCGGTGGTTTCTTCCAGTAAATTTTCAAGCTCGGCTTCATCAATTCCTGCTTGACCTGTGAAGATCATATTACACTGACTCAATATATACATCACATGAAGGACTAAAAAAACATGTTTTTAATTAGGAAACCAGTTAGTCTAAGGCTCAACCTATTCATATTCCAAATTTCATGCTCTCCCCTATTTACTGTTTTAACTCTAGAAAACAACAGTCTCTAACACCGTCTTGTCCCTAAAATGATCACCGATGTCCACTGTGCATGTAAACATATTTTGCTAAAGTTCTCATGTCAAAGCACCTATAATTGATATATCAAGTGAAAACTACAATTTTAGTGTGCCTAACTGACTTTTAATTAAGTTCAGTTCTGAAGAACCCTATACACACTGTATTCCTGCTCAACCAATATAGGGTATGGCAACTCTTTATTTAACTACTGTATAAATATTACACAAGGAGAGATTTAGTTTTTTACGGAATGGAATGTTAAGGGGCATGTAAGTACCCCTATCTTTTAATAATATGCTGAATTTTCCACTATAATCTACCTTGTCCATAAATACTATCGCATTTGAAGTGTCTGTTTCGTCAAGTGAAGTCTGGGATCTTTCCTTAATTCAGCATATATTATTAGAAGACATGGGTACTTACGTGTCCCTTAAGCATAATTACAACATGCACCAAGAGAAATTTTTCCACTTCCCCTGACAATCAAAACATCCAGTTTCGTCCTTCAACTTGCCTGTTATAATAAGTTCTTTTCTGACGTACTGAGCATGGCGATCGTGAGTGTCGGCCTGCATTACTGACAGCTCACGCAACACCATCGACAGGTGAATAACCAGAGATAAGTGGTGAGTTCTTGCTACATGACCAACAACTCCAGTGGTATTTTCACTTTTATTCTTTATCTGAAAATAAAATCATACAGTACAGATAGACAGAAACCAAATCTATTTAAACTACAATGACAGACCCTTCATGGAAATGACCAGAGAACAGAATAAGACATAAGGCAATCTGAACAGAATTTTTTTGTGTTCTAGAAAATTAGCTAAGCAGGTAACCTTAATTAAAGGACGGTATTGTGAGGACTGAATGTTCTTCATGCAGTAACCACAACAAATTAGAAAAATATAAAAATGATTCATCATTTATCCATTTTTTCTAAATCCAAAATTGAGAACTTTGAGAACAAACAAATTAGTTTGCTGATAAAGAGTGAAGGGTTTCTAAAATCAGGTATATTAAGTACGAAGTGACTGGATAATGACATTGCCATTATTACTGCAGCTTTACTTGACTCCACAGTACAGAGAGAGAGATAAGCATATTAATAAACCAAAACAACAAAAATGGAAGGCAATGCAAGAATATTGTTAAAAGCAAATAACATTACTAAGTAATACCTAGGTGTACTAACCTTAGTGCACTAACTTAGATGGGCTAACTTGATATTTAAAGTCTTAAACCCTAACTTCTCGTATTATACAGAAGAATATTTCAATATTTAACTCCACCCCAATGGAAATATGTCACTTCGACTTTATTTGGTTATCCTAGGTAATTTACACACATTACAATGTATGATTTGTGTAAATGTATTTATGTGTACCTATACCTAAATAAACTTGCCTACCTACACCTTCTCATATACAATCGCCATGCTCCTAGGCACACTCCTACAGTGATGTTCTTTCACAACTTTTAACATTGACCTGCATGTCTATTCTTGCATATGTGGGGCTATCATCCACTTGTGAAACATATAGAACACTACATCTGACAACATTCACAAGTACAAAAGAAGTTCTTACCTCATCTAAGCAAGTGCGTAATTTTCGAGCCTGTGCCTTGATTTTACTGATTTTATCATCCACTTTATGGCGGTTGTCATGCTCATGCACCATTAACCGCAGTTCGTACACAGAGTCCATCATTTCCTGAAAAACATGGCATTTAAATGAAATATGGAGCCACACTTCAGCAAAGCAATGATTCAAATATAACCAACAATTAAACATGAAGTGTTTACAACTTGTTAATGACTGTGATATGTGTCTCACTAGTAGTACGTATATGAGGTCATAATTTGTAATGTAAAGTTATAGTGCAGTCAACTCTTGATTAATGGACTATTACTGCTGATTAATGGATTATTAGAGGAAGCTGGTGGAAGATTGTAACACTACTAGACAATTCTATAACCAACAAACTTTGCTCACTGTTTTCAAATCAATTTGCCCAACAGATTTCATCTTGTACTTTTGAAGTCTGAGTTTTACCGTACTCTATATGAAAATGTGCAAAATGACGATGGAGATAAATGGTATAAAGTACTGACACAATGAAAAAAAATAAACACAAGTGCAGCATAATGCGATCCTTTATTGACTACGTTGCGCCCATACAGTGTACTCAAGTAATAATGATAAAACCCACTATGTGGGCGAAATGTAGTCAATAAAGGATCGCATTATATTGCATTTGTATAAAATGATGATACTGGGCAATCACCTAACTAAACAAGTATATTAGTTCACAAAGAGTTTAAGAGATTAAATTACAATTTGATTTTTCTGCAATTGTAATACTATACCTGAGAGTGATAGTAAACAAGCATATTATTATTACAATCATGGGGAGAGAGCTGAACCCATAGAAGTCATACAGTGCCTGGGGTAATGGAAGTCATACAGTGCCTGGGGTAATGGAAGTCATACAGTGCCTGGGGTAATGGAAGTCATACAGTGCCTGGGGTAATGGAAGTCATACAGTGCCTGGGGTAATGGAAGTCATACAGTGCCTGGGGTAATGGAAGTCATACAGTGCCTGGGGTAATGGAAGTCATACAGTGCCTGGGGTAATGGAAGTCATACAGTGCCTGGGGTAATGGAAGTCATACAGTGCCAGGGGTAATGGAAGTCATACAGTGCCAGGGGTAATGGAAGTCATACAGTGCCAGGGGTAATGGAAGTCATACAGTGCCAGGGGTAATGGAAGTCATACAGTGCCAGGGGTAATGGAAGTCATACAGTGCCTGGGGTAATGGAAGTCATACAGTGCCTGGGGTAATGGAAGTCATACAGTGCCTGGGGTAATGGAAGTCATACAGTGCCTGGGGTAATGGAAGTCATACAGTGCCTGGGGTAATGGAAGTCATACAGTGCCTGGGGTAATGGAAGTCATACAGTGCCTGGGGTAATGGAAGTCATACAGTGCCTGGGGTAATGGAAGTCATACAGTGCCTGGGGTAATGGAAGTCATACAGTGCCTGGGGTAATGGAAGTCATACAGTGCCTGGGGTAATGGAAGTCATACAGTGCCTGGGGTAATGGAAGTCATACAGTGCCTGGGGTAATGGAAGTCATACAGTGCCTGGGGTAATGGAAGTCATACAGTGCCTGGGGTAATGGAAGTCATACAGTGCCTGGGGTAATGGAAGTCATTCAGACTCAATTCAAGGAATTAGAGCACAGGTACAATTCTTTAAATCAAGAACCCATCACCAGCATCAAGGAACCTTCCTTGAGGAGCTATGTAACCTTAGCTCAGAATAGCATTTTGCAAAAGAGTGAAAGCTTTAAATACTAGACTACCATTATTTATATTTTTCCATACATTTTTTTTAAAATGCTCTATTGTATCTTCATAATCCTCACATACTACAATAAAATTACAGTAAAAAGGAGTGTGTAAACAATAAGAAAAAATTGGATCAAAAAATATTTTATACGTACAGTGGACCCCCGCCTAACGAACAAAATTCATTCCAGAAGCCTACTCAAGTGCCATTACCGAACGAATTTACTTCCTTAAGAAATAATGTCACGTAGGTTAGTCTATTTCAGACCCCCAAAAATACACTTCCACAAGCACTTACAATATTATACTAACATAATTGTATGATTTCCGGGGTGTTCATTAGGCGGGGGTCCACTGTATATGGATTAGCCTTCATAAAAAGACAAAGAAAAAATGGAGAATCCAATCCAGTAAAAGAGTGTCTAGCAATATAAAATTTCAACTACATGTACAACATCGATTTTCCGGACCCTTTGGTTCCTTTCCAGATTACTGAGTTTTCCGCCTTTAGAGAGTGCAGTATTTTTTGGTCTTGGGGTCTTTATTATAAAATCTATAGTACATATTTCCTTAACTACAGTAGCAAACTTAAAAATGGCTGTTAGTTACCAACTTATTCTTTAAAAAATAAGTTGATTAAATCAAGGAATTTCTTTTAAATACGTACTGTACTATACGTATTAAAAATAAATCCAGTTCTAAAGCAATATAAAGAAAATTCCAAAGAGGGTTTCTCATCTGAAAAGAGATAAGGTCAACAAAGATAAATTGTAGAGGTTGATGGTCTTCACAATACAGTGGGCCCCTGGAGTTCGTGATTAATCCGTTCCAGAGGGCCCGGCAAACACCGAATATCACGAACTCCAAATCTATTTTCCCCATAAGAAATAATGGAAATAAAATTAATCCGTTCCAGACACCCAAAAGTATTAAAATAAAATATTTTTGTACATTAAATATACATTAAATTACACAGAAAACAATGAGAAATATAAATTAATACTACAATAACATGTCACTTACCTTTATTGAAGAGTTGTTGATGTGTGGAAGATGGGAGGAGGGGAGAGGATGGAGTAGTATGCTAGTGTTTGGAAGGGGACTCCCCTTCCATTAACACTGCAGGTACCAAGTTCTTTTCTGGGGTTACTGGCCTTTTTCTTTTAATGCCACTAGGACCAGGTTGAGTCACTGGACCCCACTCTAACCAAAAATCTGTCCAGGGAGCTCTGTGTCTGGTATTTCTTTAAAACATCCCTGAAATGGGACACCACATAGTCATTGTACAGGTTGCCAGCACGGCCTGCAACAGCTTTGTTAGGGTGATATTCATCCATAAAGCCTTGCACATCAGTCCATTTGGCACAGATCTCCCTAATCCTTGATCTCCTTCAATTCTACTGTATTTGACATTCTTTACCACAGGGCTGGCACTAGGAGCTTTCTTGGGGCCCATGGTGGCTTATTTAGCAGTTGCAAGCATTAAAAACACAGAAATAATGACAATATATATGGTGTGAATGCGTGAGTGGTGATCGCTCGCTGGTAAACAATAGCACACTGACGCTGATTGAGTGCCCGGGCCAGCTCAGGCCACGCGTACGTGTCCGAGACGAATCATGAACTCTGAGCGGATTCGCGAACACTGAACCAAAATTTTTGTGAAAAAACATCACGAACACTGATTTTCACGAACTCCGACGCTCACGAACTCCGAGGGTTGACTGTATACAGTGGACCCTCGGTTTTCGTCGATAATTCTTTCCAGAATGCTGTTCGAGTGCTGTTACCAAACGAATTTGATTAGATTAGTCATTTCAGACCCCCAAAATACACTTACAAAAACACTTACGACTGTTTCCCACTGAGGCAGGGTGACCCAAAAAAGAAAGAAAAACCCAAAAAGAAAAAAAAAATTCATCATTCAACACTTTCACCATCACTCATACATAATCACTGTCTTTGCAGAGGCGCTCAGATACGACAGCTTAGACGTCCCTCCAAGCTGCCAATATCCCAAAACCCTTTTTTAAAGTGCAGGCATTGTACTTCCCATTTCCAGGACTCAAGTCCGGCTAACTGGTTTCCCTGAATCCCTTTACAAAATATTACCCTGCTCACAAAAAAAAATACCACAGTGAAAAGAGGAAATAAAACCTGAGTATGTACTTTCATGTGCTTACACATCTTCAGAGGAAGATGTGTGTGTAAGCACATGAAAGTGCTCAGGTTTTATTTCCTATTTTCACTGTGGTAATGTTTTCCTATAACTGATTTAATGATCTGAAACGCTTTTATTTAGTGCACATACAGTAGAGTACTGTACCTTCAACTTCATATAAAGAGGACCAATCTTATCAAGAAGGTCCAGGAGAGCTTTCTGATCGTTATCGTCGTCATAATAAATGGAGACCACATCATCCTCTGTAATACTCTGCCGCTTGCTTAGTTCTCGAAGTTCTTTCAGTCTGTCACGAATCATCATGGCTCCCTTTCTTCTGGAAAAACACTTTGTAGTTATCCACACATTCTTACACGATACAGCACTGAAACATACTACTGTACTTAAAATTAACTTATTGCTCTTGTACATGAAAAGAATAGCACCTTTACTGCATTTTGAACATAAAATAATTATTTTAACACATAGGCCATTTTCCACCGAGGCAGGGTGTCCTGTAAAAGAAGAGCTTTCATCACCACTCACTCCATTAAGTGATGGAGCGAGTGGTACCTGGGATGTCTTCCAGTACAGTGGACCCCCGAGTTTCGTAAAAACTTCACTCCTGAAGTCTGCTCAAGCGCCATTACCGAACGAATTTACTCCCTTAAGGAAAAATGTCACGTAGGTTAGTCTATTTCAGACCCCCAAAAATACACTTCCACAAGCACTGACAATGTTATACTTACATAATTGTACGATTTCCGGGGTTTACGAAACTCGGGGGTCCACTGTAGTCAATGCCCCTGTGACCGGGTCCATGACCAAATAAAATAATTATAACAAAGAGATGCTTACAGACACTGTTGCAAGTCAAAAACATTAAATAATTACAGTACAAGTTGTAGTATTCAATGCTGCATGAAGCATTTTTTTTAAATCCATAAAGAGCTTCCAATACCTATAAAAAAATTAATGTCAGATGTAGGTGTGGCTTGTTTCTCATTGATTAGTACAATATAGTCAAGAAATGCAAATTTTTATGTGTAATTGCCTCTTTGTGGCTACAGGAGTATAGCTATACTCATGGTGTCCCGTCTTCATAAGTATGTTCATAATTATATTGTTTAAAATTTCCTATGGTTGTAGCACTTACTCTTTCAATTTGTTCTGTTCTTCCACTACTAGTATTTCCAAAGATAAATGTTACAATATCTCAATGGATCTATTTTTTTATTTATATCTGTAGCTTCTTGTTTTCCTTGGTGAAAGAACTAAAAACTTTCTTTCATAATTTTTTTCTGTTTGATCCACAAGTTTGTTAAGGTGTGGATACAACACAGCAGCTGCATATTCCAATTTTGGTTTAATATATGTATATAGTAAACAGCTTGTCAGCATCTCTCCATCTGATAATTTAGAAGTGTTTTGATAGTTAACCAGTGTAGTGGATGTATAAGCATGTCTCACAATTTCATTTACATGAACTCCCGTTGACAACTTTTATTAAACACCTAGATCCTTTTCCTTATACAGTGTAATACTCCACTCCCAGAATTTTGTCATACAATCTATATTCTTTATGTGGTCTGATTTTGCTTTCTCCCATTTCATTACATGGCATTTATAAATATTAAATTCTACTATCTATCTGCCACTCCATTTACTCAAGTTGTGTAAGTCTTCTTGTAAAGATTTAAGTCATTTCTATTTTTTGGTAAAAATTTATATTACATCATCAACAAATTCATATAATTTTGTATTCCTTCTGCTAAGTTATTTATACAAATTAAAAACATTATATACAAATAACCCACACATAGGAGACTGAAATATATGACAACATTTTGGTCCAACTTGGAAAATTAATTAGTCACACAGAAGAGCAAAGGGAAGGGCACCAGAATATATATATACAAGAGAGGGCAGGGACAGGAGTCGTGTAACGAAAGGATGGAATATTATAAAGTGGTGGTGGTAGTGGTAGAAAAAGCAGTGCAACAGTAGTAGAGGTGGCAATAAGAGGGATAGTGGAGACTTAGCGAAAAGGTACGTAATAGTAGAAGTAATATTGGAGGTAGTTTAAGAACAAGAGAAAAGAGGAGCACTGTATGGGGCAAGTATAGATTCTTGTGACACCCCAATGGTAACATTTCCCCAAGAGGACATTTTCTCTCTATCACTTCTTATCTTTTCCTCTTAAACAGTAAGTCTTATCTATTGTAGTATTTTGTCTTACATTCCTACTATATTTTGAAGTTTCCAAATTAATCTCTAATAGGAAATGCTACCAAAAGCTTCCTAAAAATCTAAATAAATACAATCGAATTAAATTTTAATAGGTAATCAAAATTTTTTGAGTTGTTACTGTGTATAATAATTGTGCTTATGTGGACTTGTACCTAAATAAATTTACTTTATCCCCCCCCCCCAAAAAAAAAAACAGCCTTTATCCCATAGACCCACAATATACCTGTTCCCATTACACAGCCTATTTAATATAAGGGAATTTACATAATAAAATAAAAACAGAAGCCCCTAAATTCAATATCTGAGTCATGTTCTTCTGACCTTTCTCGAGCAAGATATATCATGGGTTTTGCCCTTTCTCTAAACTAGTATGACTTTTTGGGGCCAACCTTAAAATTGTACTAATAAATAATTGCACATCCATTAAATCTACACCCATCATGAGGTCACAAAACAATGTAAATAATACATGAATTAAAGACACAAGGACCCCAATGGAAATAAGTGACTTTTTTGGGTTATTATATTTAATCTACACACACGCTGCTATGTATAATAACTGTAACTGTATTTATGTGTACCTGTACTTATTTACACGTCTTTAAAAACGTCTTGTCAACCCCAATGGAAATAAGTCACTTGTCTGACCTTTTTTTGGAGTTATCCTGGGTAATTTACACATGTATGATAATTATACTTATGTATACTTGTGCCTAAATAAACTTATTTACCTAAAGAAATTTACTAACTAGTACCTTTTCCAGTTCAATAGATTATAAACGAGTTTTCGAAAAGTGTTCAAAATAATGATACCCAGATGTTGGGTATGTGTCTAGGTACGTCAACTGGCCAGGAGCTGTGACTCGACCCCTGCAACCACAAATAGGTGAGTAATAGGTGAATAGTGAATGCCATCAATGTAATAATGCAAATAATACTTCTCATTCATCCGGGAAGATGAATCATACTCACGGCTATCAATTATGCACTGCACCGGGTAACAGGGATAATATGGCACTTTTCTGCAATAATTCCTGGTCCAGGTGGGGTCAAAACAATGGAGAATGTGGGTGGAAATGGGTTTAAAAAGAGTAGTTGTGTAGTGTTTGTGGGGAGAAGCCAGCGAGTGAGAGAAGGGAACTGGACGAGGAACCTGTGTTTGTCTTCCCCACCCTGTGGCCCATACTGTGGGCCCCTACCCACAAGGTCCCATCCCCCGGCCATGTGGCCCACACCCCACCTCGGCAATCAGGTCCCCACCCCGCCCATGTGGCTCCCGCCCTGCCCATGTGGCCTACTGAGTCCCCCACCCCGCCCATGTGGCCCACTAACTGCCATCCCTCACACCATTATCAATTACCAATCATTATCATTAGATGTAATTTGTAGTAGTAGTAGTAGTTAGTACTAGTGATAATTAGCAGTAGTAATATAAGTTATTAATAAGAACATAGGAAGGAGCACCGCAGCAGGCCTACTGGCCCATGCTAGGCAAGTCTAATTCACATCCACTTAAGAAGGAAGAGGCACTGCATCAGACCTGCTAACCAGAACTCCTAAATCTTTTTCGCAGTGATATTAAGATCTACAGGTTGATAAGATACGTATGCAACAGTTAAGTATCTTTATACCGAAACGTTTCGCCTACACATTAGGCTTACCATACCACGGGTGGGGTTCGAACCCGCGGTCACAGAGTCTCAAAACTCCAGACCGTCGCGTAAGCCACTAGGCCAGCGACGGTCTGGAGTTTTGAGACTCTGTGACCGCGGGTTCGAACCCCACCCGTGGTATGGTTTGTTTGCAATCGTGTCATTACGATTTCGTGAGACATTAGGCTTCTTCAGTCAAGTCCAGGCTGAGGGACTGACCACCTCAAAACTACGTTTTCAAAGGGTGATGAACTGATTACATCGTCTTCACATCTCTACTGCCCCTTCTGTTAGTTACCATTGTCCTAGGCACATGTCGATTAGACACTAGGCCTGTTGTATGTGTGTGTGTGTGTGTGTAAGGAAACACTTCGAAATGTTTCCTCCCCGCCGGGAATTGATTATAATTATTATAATCATGGGGAGCGCTAAACCCATAGGATTATACAGCGCATGGGGGGGATGGAAGTTATTCAGGCTCAATTCAGGGAACCGGAGCACGGATCCAATTCCCTAGATCAAGAGCCCCTCACCAGCGTCAAGGAACCTTCCTTGAGGGACCGGGAATTGAACCCGGGCCCTCCGTGCGTGAAGTGAGAGCTTTAGCCACCAGGCCACCTCTGTACTCGACTGAAGAAGCCTACTGTGTAGTTGAAACGTTTCGGAATAGATACCTGACTTGCACATGTGTCTTACTTATTATCTAGTAGTAGGAGTAAGTAGAAGTAGTAGTATAAATAGTAATAGAAGTAGTAATAGTATAATTATTATTAGTAGTAGTAGTTAGTAATAGTAGTAGTAGTTAGTAATAGTAGTAGTAGTTAGTAATAGTAGTAGTAGTTAGTAATAGTAGTAGTAGTTAGTAATAGTAGTAGTAGTTAGTAATAGTAGTAGTAGTTAGTAATAGTAGTAGTATAATTAGTAGTAGTAGTAGTATAATTAGTAGTAGTAGTAGTATAATTAGTAGTAGTAGTAGTATAATTAGTAGTAGTAGTAGTATAATTAGTAGTAGTAGTAGTATAATTATTATTAGTAGTATAATTATTATTAGTAGTAGTTAGTAATAGTAGTTGTAGTAGTTAGTAGTAGTAGTAGTTAGTAGTAGTAGTAGTAGTAGTTAGTAGTAGTAGTTAGTAGTAGTAGTAGTAATTAGTAGTAGTAGTAGTAGTTAGTAATAGTAGTAGTTAATAGTAGTAAATATTAATAATAGTTAGTGGTGGTAGTAGTAATAATAACAGTAGCAGGAAAACCACATTTATGGCAAATTGCTAAACCAGTAGCGGTCCTACAGTGCCATATGGAATGGGTGGCAATTAAGTTGAACCTGACCTCCTCCCCCAGGAAGGGGAGGTCAGGTTTATATCCTTGGATAAAGAGCCCCTCACTGGCATTGAGGCACTGCCCTTGTGTGGAGCAGAACTGTAACTTAATACTGGTACCAGTTCCTAGCCCCCATGATGTGCCTTTGCATAAGTAAGTCCCTGCAAGGAGCTTCTTTCATGCCTCTAAAGGTCTCTGTCCATGGAGTTGAATTGATTTTAATCAAGGGGAATTGCTAAACCCATTGAGCTTATATAGCACCCGAGGAATGGACAGGTCCAATTCCTTGTTCCACAAGGAATAATTAAGCGCTAAACCCAAAAGGGTCATACAGGGTTACAGGGAGGGATGCATTAAGGTGAGGGGTTAAGATAAGATTTTGTTCGGATTTTTAACCCAGCATAACCCAAGAAAGCGAGTCATCGAGGACTGTCTTGCCTTATTTTCACTGGGGTCCTTCAGTCTTGTCCCCCAGGTTGCGACTTACACTACTCGACTAACACCCAGGTACCTACTTGCTAGGTGAATGGGGACAGCAGGTGTAAGGAAACAGCTCAATGCTTCCACCTGGCCAGGAATTGAACCACAGACACTCAAGTGTGTGAGACGAGAGTTGCCTACCAGGCCAAGGGGGTAGGGAAGAGTGCAAGAAGAAAATTAAAATCAAAGTTGGTGCAGTAAGTTAGTTTTTGTTAAAAAGTCAAAAAGAAAGTCTACATCAAAGGTAGGACTTTGAGCAATAATTCATACCTAATATTTGAGCAATATTTCATACCTAATATTTGAGCAATATTTCATACCTAACAGTTTTCTTTAGCCTGTATACAAACTTTTGTTTCTAGTACAGTGGTACCTCGAGTTACGATATTTTTTCGTTCGAGAATGCTGTTCAAGTGCCATTACCAAACAAATTTATCCCCATAAG
Organism: Cherax destructor; assembly: GCA_009830355.1. Classification (NCBI taxonomy): domain Eukaryota; kingdom Metazoa; phylum Arthropoda; class Malacostraca; order Decapoda; family Parastacidae; genus Cherax; species Cherax destructor. Next base: position 128,853 of record WNWK01003269.1, read on the forward strand.
GAATAATGTAAAATAGACTAGTCCTTTTACACCCCCAAAAATATACTTACAAAAGCATTTAAAAAAATAAACTTACATAAAAGGGCGATTTTGGGGACCATCGTAACTCGAGGTACCACTGTACATGTACAGCACATGTATAGTACATGTACAGTACATGTATAGTACATGTACAGTACATGTATAGTACATGTACAGTACATCTTTAGCCTGTATACAAACTTTTGTTTCTAGTACATATACAGTACATCTTAGAGAAATAAAGATTATTATTGTTATTTTTTACTACCCCCATAGGATGGGCATGGGGTGCATAATATAACTAGTAAACATCATTTCATTAATATTATACATCAATAAACTAGCTGTCTCCCACTGAGGCAGGGTGACATAAAAAAAAAGAAGAAATACTTTCATCATCACTGTCTTGCCAGAGGGACAAAGATACTACAGTTCAAAACTGCAAATACTCCCATCCCTCCTTCAGAGTGCAGGCATCATACTTCCCACCTCCAGGACTCGTGTCTGGTTAACCAGTTAACCTGAATTTCTCCACAAAATGTTACCTTGCTCACACTCCAACAGTGTGTCAAGTCCTAAAAACCATTTGCCTCAACTCACTCCTATCTAGCATCCATTCATTTCTGCTGGATGTCCAAGCCCCTTGCACACAAAACCTCTTTTACCCCCTCCCTCCAACTTTTCTTATGGTAACCCCTACCCCACCTTCCCTCCACTACAGATTTATACACCCTCCATGTCTACCTATTTTGCTCCATCCTCTCTAAATGTCCAAACCACCTCAACAACCTCTCTGGATAATATTTTTAGTAACTCTGCACCTCCTAATCTCCAAGCTATGAATTCTCAGCATAATATTTACACCACACATTGCCCTCAGACATGACATCTCAATTGCTTCCAACTTCCTCCTTGTTGCAACATTCACAATCCATGCTTCATACCTATATAAGTATGTTGGTACCACTATACTCTCATACATTCCCCTTTTTGCCTCCATGGATAAAATTCTTTGTCTCCACAGACTCCTCAGTGCACCACCCACCTTTTTCCTTCATCAATTCTATGATTTGCCTTGTCTTTCACATACCCATGTGCCAACAAATTCACTCCGAGATATCTAATACAGTGGACCCCTGGTTTACGTACTGCTCCAAACTCGAACAATTATGTAAATGTATTTTTGTAAGTGCTTTTGTAAGTGTTATTTTGGGGGTCTAAAAGGACTAATCTAATTTACATTATTCCTTATGGGAACAAATTCGTTTGGTAAAGGCACTTGAACAGCATTCTGGAACGAATTAATTACGTAAACCGGGGGTCCACTGTACATTCCTTTACAAAACTGAGTTTACAAAGAGCTACTATCCTATCTCATCTCATTTCAAAGCTCAGTCCTCTTTAAGGTATACCTACTACACTTTTAGTATGCATCCCTCAACAGTTAATTTACTGCTAGAGGAACAGACACAACAGGTATAAGAATATTTGAACCACATCACTACCTGTCTAAGATTGAACCTGGGTCTTTCAGTTGTGAGCTGAAAGTGCTGTCAATGATATATGAGCCACTGCTTATATAAAATTATTATTGCATTCATGGGAAGCACTAAACTCATAGTGGTCATATATTATTACATTCATGGGGGAGTGTAAACCTGTAGGGGTCATCCAGTACCTGAAGGAATGGGAGGCATTCAGGTTTGGTCCAAGGAAGAAGAGCACAGGTCCAATTCCTTAAATCAAAAGCCCCTTGCCAGCATTATAAGAAACCTCCCTTGAGGGGATAGTGGTCATATATCATTTAGAGAATGGGGAATAGGAGGCAATGAAATTAGAGCCAAGAAAGGGGAAGGTATCATCTGACCTCTCCTGGTGTCACCTGACCTTCCCCATGCTTTACTTACCACTGTTTTTATGTATTACATGTAGAGTACTTAGCAAAGCCCCCAGGATGGTAAAATGGCTTAAGGTGCCATCTTAACCACCTTTGTCAGCTCATAGCCATTTCCCCAAGATAAGCAGTAACATGCAAATGTCAGTGAATAAACAGAAGAGTGGACGGGGACTTGAACTGTGGTTCATGCGTACAGGAGGCCCAATACTGTAGCTAATCTGGCACAGAGTTTACAATAGGACAATTTTACAACCAGCAGTTCTGCAACATGGTTCTATCACGAACACCAACTGTAACCCTTGCTCTCAAATCCCACAGCCCCAGAAGCTTTAAATATACAATACTAGATCTATTCTCATACCCCTCAAAGTCATATAAGAAATAGGGTAGCAGTAAAAACGATAATCTTGTGTATAAGTACCTTCCTCTGGCTAGTTCAAACTCAGAAATTAATATCAGACCTATTATACAATATTTTAAAATCGTAATAGAAAAAATAATGTGAGCTGTTACAAGAAGCAACCTGGATCTTATGTCAGCCTTCAATGATAAGTGTTCCTTCTTACAGTAACAAATCCTAAAATTAAACAGACAATAAAACACCAAATAATGTATAGATGTACATTACAAAGTACTAAACCCATTTTCATCATTCAGTTCTATGGCCAACAGAAAAATGTTGATAACAGCACATTTTGCATCATCTCCATACATCATTTTGCACATTCATCAGTCTTTACTTAACACTAAATAAATACAATTTTCTGTGGTGAAATGAACCACAGGAATGACACATGGTACCAGTTCTTCTGTTCCACTTCCCTACGGTACCAGTTGTAAGTGGAAAATATGAAGAGAAAGGTTTCCTCATTCTGGTCAAATTGCTAACATTGTGAACATAGAAATACAGTGGACCCCGAGTTTCGGTCATAATTCATTCCAGAAGGCTGCTCAAGTGCCATTACCGAATGAATTTACTCCCTTAAGGAATAATGTCAAGTAGGTTAGTCCATTTCAGACCCCCAAAAATGCACTTACAAAAACACTTACAATATTATACTTACATAATTGTATGATTTCCGAGGTGACCGAAACTCGGGGGTCCACTGTATATTCATACATATATGCCACAGTATTGACATTACAACTTAACACATCTAACTGACAGCATTTGCATATCTAATTTTCATTCTCCTTATTCACCTTCAGTGTAAAATGTAATAAAAAAAGTTTATTCTGCAAGGCAATTTGGATTAAAAAAAAAAAATTTAAGTAAATAAAACATTTATTAAACTATACAGCACATAACTGATTTTTTTAAAGAATTGGGTCCAGTCATAAAATAATTTCTTGTGATGTAAAATAAATAATGTACGTACAGTATACAGTGCAGTATCTAAAATAAAGGAAACACATTCAATCATATAATGTTTATATATTTTTCTCATCCATACAATAAAACTACAGTATTTATAAGCTCATTTAGCAAGTTTGTCTTTTTTTTTTTATAATATTTACAGTAAAACAAAAGACATCTTGCAAAAATAAAAAAATAAATTAAATCAAAGATTACAGAAATATTTATTGGTTTTATGAAATAATTAGAATACTATTTTGGAATAAATAAATAAAGTGTATACACATAAATAAGTATTCTCAAATTCAGTCCCACTGAATTGTAATTATCAATTATAAATATAAACAGGAAGACTTACAGGGAGCACCATTTATATAAAAGGATCATATACAGTACACACTGTCTCCATAAAAGGATCATATACCTTACACACACAACCCGCACATATACAGTGGACCCCGGTGTTCGTCCTGCTCAAAACACTCCCTTTTATGTAAGTGTATTTTTTTAAATGTTTTTATAAGTGTAGTTTTGGGGGTATAAAAGGAGTAGTCTACTTTACATTATTTCTTAAGGGAATAAATTCGGTTGGTAATGGCACTTGAGCAGCATTCTGTTATGAAAAATGGATGAACACCGGGGGTCCACTGTAAAAGGAGAGGAGCTTACGACGACGTTTTGGTCCGACTTGGACCATTTACAAAGTCACACTAACACCATACACTATACTATGTATTGTATCTTATTTTCATTACAATGACTTTTAGTCATGGACAACTTGTAGAGCTATATTGTATATTACAGCATCGAAGATCCCATTTTTTCCCAAAATAAGTCTCGAAAATTTACCAGCGTCTTAAGAGATTGAAGTACCATTAATCTTGTTTTTCCAAAATTTAGCCTATCAGAATGGGGGGGAAGGGCGTCCTTGACACCGTAGCGTCCTGTTTGCGGTAAAATATGGTAACAGGATTTTCCTCTAGTGCTGATGAGCACACATTTTATGTTGTTTAACACAACTTTGGATTTTAACCTTAGTCGCTTGAACTTTGTTTTTTGCTGCTCTCTTCAACATACAGTTGCATTCTGCACAACTCCGTCCTCAGTGTTTTGAGAGGCACAATGTGTGGGTCGTGCACCTCCGTTTGTTCCTTCTCAGCTTCTACCCATGGGAAATCCTAAGGGACAAGAAATAGTGTTGTCAATTTGAGCATCAGCAGGAGCAAATGTGATTAAATCGGGTGTATCCGAAAGAACTAAAGTTAGGTAAAGAAGGAGTGGCAGCAATATTAAAAGATCAACTGTTTAAGAATTATGTGGATTAGGATAAGGTGGGATGTAAGAAGTAGGTTATAGTTAAGTGTTTATGCACCTGGAAGCAAGAGGAATGGAGAGGAGAGAGAAAGGGATTTTGGGAGGTGATATGCAAAGACAGCCTCTCCTCACTTAGTGACGTACTCGTTTACCGACAACTCGGACTTACGAGCTCACTGACCAGTATGCATACCTAAATAATGTATATTAGAACTGATTTCCTCTATTCTGTTTATTACAATATGCAGTACATATTGTATAAACTTTTAAAAATATACATACCAGAAATGTTATAAAAGGTGCAAAGGTGACACTAAAACAATATCAGAGATGGCTGACACAAACCCACTACCATTATAGTATGCTCCTCACTTAGCGACAAATTTGTTTACCGTCTTAGGAATGGAACTCCGTCGTTAAGTAAGGAGAGGCTGTATTTATGAAGTTTTGAACTAAGTAAAAGAATGTGTTGTGGGAAAACTAAATGCTAAAGTGGGAGAGACTATTATAGACTGCAAAGTAGATAAGTTTGAAGTGACAGATGCAAACAACATGGGAACCTCTAACTGAATTTTGTATAGAAAGAGGTTTACAAATAGATCATACTTATTTTAAGAAAAAAGGAATCAAACAGTATACGAGTTATGATGAACTGCACATTGTTGTTGTAGGTTCGCCGGTACATCCGGCCCGGGTCTTCTCCAAATGGTGACCCGGCAGAACTGCACAGTGATAACAGTTTGCTATAGTACTACGTTTTTTTTTTTTTTTTTTTTTAACAAGTCGGCCGTCTCCCACCGAGGCAGGGTGACCCAAAAGAAAGAAAATCCCCAAAAGAAAATACTTTCATCATCATTCAACACTTTCACCACACACATACATAATCACTGTCTTTGCAGAGGAGCTCAGATACGACAGCTGAGAATTGTCCCTCCCAGCTGTCACTATCCCAGACCCCTCCTTTAAAGTGCAGGCATTGTACTTCCCATTTCCAGGACTCAAGTCCAACTAAATCAATTAACTGGTTTCCTGAATCCCTTCACAAAATGTTACCCTGCTCCTCCACATTACCCTGCTCACCCAACAGATCGTCATGTCCCAAAACCATTCGTCTCCATTCACTCCTATCTAACACGCTCACACATGCTTGCTGGAAGTCCAAGCCCTCGCCCACAATACCTCCTTTACCCCTTCCCTCCAACCTTTTCTAGGACGACCCCTACCCCGCCTTCCTTCCCTACAGATTTATACGCTCTCCAAGTCATTCTACTTTGATCCATTCTCTCTAAATGACCAAACCACCTCAACAACCCCTCTTCAGCCCTCTGACAAATACTTTTAGTAACTCCACACCTTCTCCTAATTTCCACATTCCGAATTTTCTGCATAATATTTACACCACACATTGCCCTTAGACAGGACATCTCCACTGCCTCCAGCCTCCTCCTCGCTGCAGCATTTGCAACCCATGCTTCACACCCATATAAGAGTGTTGGTACGACTATACTTTCGTACATTCCCTTCTTTGCCCCCATGGATAACGTTTTTTGTCTCCACAGATACCTCAACGCACCACTCACCTTTTTTCCTTCATCAATTCTATGGTTAACCTCATCCTTCATAAACCCATCCGCTGACACGTCAACTCCCAAATATCTGAAAACATTTACTTCTTCCATAATCCCTCTCTCCAATGTGATATCCAATTTTTCTTTATTTAAATCGTTTGAAACTACGTCAATACTACGTATTGACAGATAAAAGATTGATAGATAGACTTTTGGTTGTGCTTGTTTTTAGTGGAGTATAATATGTAGTCAATAAAGGATTGCATTATACGTACTGCATTTGTGTTCATTTTTCCATCGTGTCAGTATTTTATACAATATCATTGATCTCCATTGAGTATAGTATGTCAGATCATGTTTTAGTGGTAGCTACAGCGAGAATAAGAGGCAGATGAAGTGCAAGGTGAGTGGGAGAAGTGATAAGACTGAACAACAAATCTCTACATGGGTTTAAGGCACTTTAAAGATAAACACAGTATGTAAATTACATAGCTTATTTATTTTCTATAATAAATTTCCACATTCAAAGAATAATGGCTCATACACACCAAGCTGAAATGGTTCAAATATAGTACACTCTGTACATGACAATACTATTTATCACTTAATACAAGATCAAGGGTTAATACAAATATTTGTAGCATACTGGTATGTTAGAAATCAGGTCATCCAAACATGACAACTAAATACTACTAATTACTGTATTTACTGTCAGTGTGCTATATTGCACAAATATTTCACATACCCAGTAGATATTTATAATAAACTACCAATAGATATCCTAGTGTTTGCTCATGTGTCTTTTTAAACCACTTTGTCAGTATCATTTACCAAAGTTTAGTTCAGTATTGTGCATAACCCCATCAGATAATTATATTAGGCAGGCAGATAATTCACAGGTTTTTTTAAGTGTGATGGATCCCTAGGACTGGGACACTAGCAGCTGTTGAATCCGTGAGTAGGTTACCACGTGACTGAAACCTGCGTCGATATGTTTCTCTTTATGAACTTGATGCCTATACTGTATAGAGCAAGAACACAGTAACATTAAAACACTGAGAGGTGTCATCTTCTCACCTGGTATTGATTCCCTGAACTCATGACAGCTGGTACATGTTCAGGAACATGGATATGAACTGCAAAAGAGCAGCCAGGGGGAAGAGGTTGTAAGAGGGAGTCACTGATGCTCAGTTTGAGGCAGAAAGCTCGCAAAGCCTCTTCCATACGTAACAACTGTGGGTCTTTCCTGCAGGTTATTAAGAAATTTAACACAAACTTCTTCTGATTACATACGGGGTCACACAGGTAACAAATTTTCATAAATTTGCTATATGTATATCATTTGGAGAGGTTGTCTGTGAAAAGCACTAAGTACAGTGGACCCTCGGTTTTCGTCGATACTTCTTTCCAGAATACTGTTCGAGTACCGTTACTGAACGAATTTGTTCCCATAAGGACTTATGTAAATTAGATTAGTCGTTTCAGACCCCCAAAAATACACTTACATAATTGTTCGAGTTGGGAGCTGTACGAAAACCGAGGGTCCACTGTATACAGTGGACCCCCGAGTTTCGAACGCCTCCCAACTCGACCTATTATGTAAGTTTATTATTGTAAGTGTATTTTTGGGGGTCTGAAATGGACTAATCTAATTTACATTATTCCTTATGGGAATAAATTCGTTCAGTAACAGCACTTGAACAGCATTCTGGAACGAAGAAAGTTCGAAACTCGGGGTCCACTGTACTGTAAATGTTCTTTATCAGATAAATAAAGTGGCCAACAATATTTTGAGGTACAATCCTTAATATGTGCAAAGAATAATGACTGGCTGGGGTGAGGGGAAAATATTTTTTTTTTTTAAACATGTCAGCCGTCTCCCACCGAGGCAATACGACCCAAAAAAGAAAGAAACACTTTCAGCATCATTCAACACTGTCACCATCATTTACACATAATTACTATCTTTGCAGAGGTGCCCAGATATGATAAAGCACTAAACCTATAAGAGTCATACTAAGCCTGAGGAATGGGACGTAATTAAGCTTGATCCAAGGAAGGGAAGGATGTAGAATAAAGATTCTTTATTTAAATGTGAGGATAGTTCCAATTCCTTGGATCACTAGCCCTTCAGCACTAAGGTATCAATGTAAGATTGTGAAAGAGCAAATAAAAATAGGAAGATAATACATATGAAATAATATAGTTTCGTTGAATTGACAAGAGAAACTGGATGATCCACAAACAATCTTTCTTAATTACAGTACATAATTTCACAAGATTACTCTTCAATTACAATTTCAAAATATAAAAATAACTTATCTCATATGCATAGCAGAAAAAAATTCTCATTCAAGTAAAATTTTGAAATTATTTAAATAGCCATAAAGGTTTCTTATAATTAATGCACACATAGAGCACTGGCATGGTGGCTAGCGCTCTTGCTTCACGCACGGAGGGCCCGGGTTCAATTCCCGGCGGGGCCGAAACATTTTGAAGTGTTTCGTTACACACACACACACATACATACAACAGGCCTAGTGTCTAATCGACATGTGCCTAGGACAAAATGGTAACTAACTACATATGGGCAAAATTAATGCAAATGCATGGTATATATAGTAGCCATTATAATTATACATATTTGATATGGTAGTACAAAAAGAAAGGCAGACAGCTGAACAGAAATGATATCTTGCACGTACTTGATCTCATGAGGTTTAGTCGGCTTCTGCACAATTTCAAATACAAACTTTTCAATTGGGACTCCCTCAGTTGATAGTACTGCAACAACAACCTTTTCCACCTCACCCTTCTCCAAAACTGGCCGAATTGAGCCTACACATTCACCAATATATGACCGCAGCCCTGGGTGAATACACATCTGAAGAAAGAAGACAATTTATTATAAATATATTTTTAATTTTTTTATTTATTTATACCCTATATATCTGTATCAATGACTTACAGTGAACAGCTATTCTATGAATCAGTAAAGCTAAACCAAATACTCATGATACACATATTTATTTACATTAAACAAGGACCATAACAATGTATGACGATGTAATGAAAAATTTAGGATACATATGTATTGTACGTATATACAAAGTAGAAATCAATATACAGTGGACCCCTGCCTAACGAGCACCCCGGAAATCGTACAATTATGTAAGTATAATATTGTAAGTGCTTGTGGAAGTGTATTTTTGGGGGTCTGAAATAGACTAACCTACGTGACATTATTTCTTAAGGGAGTAAATTCGTTCGGTAATGGCACTTGAGCAGGCTTCTGGAATGAATTTTGCTCGTTAGGCAGGGGTCCACTGTATTCATGGCAATGCAAAGTGCAGAAAAAATCTAAAGTATACAAGAACTTGTAGAAAGTATGTTGTATATCTGTCCCCTTCACCAACCTAATGTTAATTATCAAGATGAATATGGGCTTATTTGTCTCTGAAGATAATACTGTACCAATCTTGAGTGGCAAATTTTTAAGAGCTTGATACATAAATCAGAAGAGACTATGGGAGTATGTAGTATGATTCTTTCAAATCCTCTTTTATATTAATATTGTTCCTTAGTCTTGCTACAAGTTAGCTTGCTCCTACGGGACAAATCCAACACCACTTATGAAAGGGTACACAAGACTAAGAACTATTAACTGCTAATCTTTATATGACTAAATACCAGGCAGTATAATCAAGGTTATATTAATTAACTACTGGTATATAAAAAAAATATATGCACAGTATCTTACCTGTACAGGGATGCTGTACTTTTTTCTTCTTTGAAAAACTGATTGAGGATAAATTTCTCTGGTGTACAGTATTAAGTTGATAGCAACCTCAAGGAGCTCCACCACAATATCAGATGACACTGCATTCAATGAGACATGTATTAACTCTTTAAAATGTTCTACCTTGGTTATACAATACAGAGTAGAGCCCTACTAAGTTTCTGAAAATTATTTGCTACTTGGGTATTCTGAACTTTGCCAACTACTTTCCAATAGATACCCCATGTTATAACTGGAGATGCATGCCTGGGCCATAATATTCCGTGTCAGTTTCATTTATTTTTCTAAAAATTAAATAAAAAATAATGTATGATACTCAAAGAAGTCTTTCTCTCTCTCCTCTTCCCTACCCTTTCCCCATTCTATACCATACCCTGATGTCCCTCAGTCTCTTGCATTCTTGTTTACACTTTCAATCACTCCCATCCTTTCTCCCATTGTATGACAATAGCAACAAGACTGCTTCCTTCCTTTCTGTTCCCTCCCTCTCCATCTTCTCCCATTCCCTTATCCTCACTCTTTTTTCTTTTCTCTCCCATTATTCCTTCCCTTAATCTCATTGTAGATGATGCATCACTCTTTGCATACATTTACCACCCTCTGTTTTATAGTTAAGGTACTAGGGGCCTAGGAATATATGGAAGGTAGCAGTGAGGATGGTTGTAGACCATTACATCAGGAAAACTTAATCAGTGGACCCCGGTTTACGATATTTTTTCGTTACAGAATGCTGTTCAAGTGCCATTACCAAACGAATTTATCCCCATAAGGAATAATGTAAAATAGACTAGTCCTTTTAGACCCCCAAAAATACACTTACAAAAGCATTTAAAAAAATAAACTTACATAAAAGGGCGAGTTTGGGGACCATCGTAAACCAGGGGTCCACTGTAGTAGTATTAGGAAAAATACACATTTACATTTCAGTACTAGTTTATACAACCTTGCAATATACAAATTTCTTACCAGAAAAGTCCATGGCAGCTTATTTTATAGTACAGTACAGTACAGTATGATGCTCCAACTGCTCTGCATTTCACACTGCTTCTTGAGGCATTGACTGTGGACTTCTTGACATGAGACACTTGTCCATCTGTAGTATCAAATCATTGTTAAACAGTACCATAATACCAAATGAAGACCAATAAAAATATACTATAATGCTGTATTAGAACATTTGCTTTATAACCTATATAAAGAGGCAATCTGATTCAATGTACAATGTACAGATCTAGGTACAGTATTCTGGCTATGTTGTTGGCCTTACATTATGCTAGGTAAAGTTACATTATAGAAGATGAGGTTACATGCTAGATAATAGATTGTCTTTATGAGTATCACCTTGCTTGAGAATCAAGCAAGCATCACCTTGCTTGAGAATCAAGCAAGCATCACCTTGCTTGAGAATCAAGCAAGCATCACCTGCTTGAATCAGCAAGATCAGTGAGAATCAAGCAAGCATCCCTGCTTGAGAATCAAGCAAGCATCTGAGAATCAGCCATCCTGCTTGAGAATCAAGCACATCACCTTACTTGAGAATCAAGCAAGCATCCTGAGTCAAGCACCTTGAGAATCAAGCAAGCATCACCTTGCTTGAGAATCAAGCAAGCATCACCTTGCTTGAGAATCAAGCAAGCATCACCTTGCTTGAGAATCAAGCAAGCATCACCTTGCTTGAGAATCAAGCAAGCATCAACTTGCTTGAGAATCAAGCATCACCTTGTTTGAAAATCAAGCATCACCTTGCTTGAGAATCAAGCATCACCTTGCTTGAGAATCAAGCAAGCATCACCTTGTTTGAGAATCAAGCAAACATCACCTTGCTTTAGAATCAAGCAAGCATCATCTTGCTTGAGAATCAAGCATCACCTTGCTTGAGAATCAAGCAAGCATCACCTTGCTTGAGAATCAAGCAAGCATCACCTGCTTGAGAATCAAGCAAGCATCACCTGCTTGAGAATCAAGCAAGCATCCTCTTAAGCCCCTTGAGAATCAAGCAATCACCTGCTTGAGAATCAAGCAAGCATCATCCACTCTGCTTGAGAATCAAGTCAAGATCAACACTTGCTTGAGAATCAAGCAAGCATCACCTTGCTTGAGACTCAAGCAAGCATCACCTTGCTTGAGAATCAAGCCCAATGCTCTACCACTGAGTTAGGTAAGATTGGATAAGTTTGCAGGATGGGTATGGGGTGCATAATGAAGATATTAAACTAACTCATACCACTAACTAAAGATATGCTGTTCAGGAATATTACGGTTACCCTACGTTAAGTGATCATAAACTGTGACTGCTGTATATCTATTATTATTATCAAAAAGAAGCACTAAACACTATATCTATAGGCATGTAGTGAAGTCAAGGACTTTTCAAATCACCGACGTCAGCGAGTTATCCAGGCTGCAGATTCGGTGACTTAATTAAAATATAACCAAGATTTATCCAACAACAGAATTTTGGCTTAAATTAGATTAAGTTTGAGCTTATCGATAATGTACCTTAATTTATATATGGAAGAACTCTTCGTCAATGAGAAAATATCGTAGGCTTATCTAGTGACCACTAATCGGTGACTTGGTAACATCGGTGAGATCACTGGTATTGTCTATATGTAATTTATAATTATTCAGGTAGAAATAAAAAGTATTTATATATACATAAACTACTTCTTATTGCTGTACTAAATAAAGAATTAGGCAAAACTACCATGACAGCTGTGGCCAGCTGCCAGGGGACAAATCACTTTTTTTTATTTATAACTGAATGCATTTACTTAAATACATTGTGGTTATATACACTAAAAGCGTCTATAACTACAATTAATAATTTCTAGAAATCACAGCTTGTCTTATAATTCAGAAAAATCTGGAACCAACGGGACGTTAATGGAAATAAATCACACCTACTTCGTTGAGCTATATTTCAAACCTCATTAATGTATCACCATTGAAAGTTATAATAATCATATAATTATTGTAAACGCAGTTAAAATGTAAAAGTCTGCAAAAAAAAAAAAATATTTAAAAAAACTCTTAACAGAGGAAGACATGTCAGCAGTGACCTTTTCTTCATTATATCTCACATATCACTGTACTCGACACTTCTGTCACCTTAAAAGACTCTTCAACTTCTTACATACGTCTTTGTCTTCTTCTCACATCAACTCTTCCCTTATTGTCTTCAAGAAGAGTGGAGGAAATGCCGTTAGCAGGCCCCCGTACAAGCCGTCCAGCCTCACTGACTCATCTAAACCCGTGAGGGTTTACCTGGGGGAGTTGAGAGGCAGGTTTGATCCAGGGAAGGGAAGGGCAGCTCCAGGTCCTCAGATCAAGAGCCCTTCATCAGCATCGGGGACATTTCCTTTTTTGAGGGGAACTGGTACCAAAATATGCCCCGGGGGGCCTGGCCTAAGGCGGATATTATTGGGCTCGTGTTGGGATCAAGACAATGTTGGGATCAAGACAATGTTGGGATCAAGACAGACAGTATTTCAGTATTGGGATCAAGACAGTGTTGAGATCAGAACATTGCTTGGGTTAAGAACTTAAGACGGTGTTGGAATCAAGACAGAGAGTGTTGGAATCAAGACAGTGTTGGAATCAAGACAGTGTTGGAATCAAGATAGAGAGTGTTGGAATCAAGACAGAGAGTATTAGAATCAAGATAGTGTTGGAATCAAGACAAAGAGTGTTGGAATCAGGAAAGTGTTGGATTCAAGAGTGTTAGAATCAAGAAAATATTGAGATCAAAAGAATAATCTACACGTGCTGTTATGTATGATAATTTATGTAACTGTGTAAGTAAGTTTATTCAGGTGTACACAAATACAATTACATAGATTATCATATATAGGAGCATATGTGTAGAGAACCTAGGATAACCCAAAAAAGTCAGTGACTTATTTCCATTGGGGTCCTTTTAATACCTTATTATTATATACTATAAAGGAAATAATATCTTATTATTATACTATAAAGGAGATATACTAGGAATAAGGTAAAAAGAGTTATTTACATTTATTTGTATGTTAGCTAAAATAATAAAAAATAATTCTCCTCCTTTTCTGTCGCTACATTCATTAGGTACCTTTTGGCTCTCTTCTTGAACTGGCTCATGCTATGACTGGCTTTGACATGTGCAGGCAGTCTGTTCCATTCCTTTATTGCTGTACAATAAAAGGTGTTTGAAGCCTGGCCACTGACTGTGGGTACTACAAAGTTGTGCTCTCTCCCCCTAGTACTATGATTGCTTTGGTTCCCAGCCTTGACAAAATTGGCAGCAAGATATTCTGGACACTTTGTGAGCAATTTTTATAAAATTGATTTAACTTCAGTTGCTTAAGTACAGTTGTGTACTTATACTGAATAACCTTACTGTTAGGGTCAGGATATTACCTTTGTAACTTGCTCAGCTATCAAAACTTTGGGGTCCAGTCCCTGGACTCATTATGTACCTCTAATCTTTTGACTACCTCCCACAGGATGGGTATGGGGTGCACAATAAAGATATTAAACTAACTAGGGTCAGGACTGGTAGGATCAAGACAGTGTTAGGATCAAGACTGTGTTAGGATCAAAACAGTGTTGGGATCAAGACAATGTTGGCTATAAGACGTTGGACACATGACGCTTCTGGCGTTGAAGAAATCCCTGCATACACTAAGTCATGTCTAACCTACTGGCATGACCTAGTGGAAGCAGAACACGCTGCCTCCAACTGCTTCACCTCACCTATCTGCAGAATATATGCCCCTTTTCCGAGCATATGCTGTATAACTTTAATTTTTAAAGGTGGAGTAGACCGGTAAGCCAGCGGAAGGCCTCGGTCAGATGACCAAAAGCTCCAACTGTGGGTCATCCTATGACTAAGACCTGCGTCAGAAAACATTTGTCCTGTATGTAACCTATCCACATGCTGTACGTGAATCAATAAGTGCCAGGAGCCCAAGACTGTTCAACTGCCTCCCAGCATACATAAGGGGGATTACCAATAGACCCCTGGCTGTCTTCAAGCAGGCACTGGACAGGCACCTAAAATCGGTACCTGACCAGCCAGGCTGTGGTTCGTACGTTGGACTGCGTGCGGCCAGCAGTAACAGCCTGGTTGATCAGGCCCTGATCCACCATGAGGCCTGGTCACAGACCGGGCCTAGCCTCTATCACCCTAATCGGAAGATTGTTCCACGCATCTACAACTCTGTTCGAAAACCAGTACTTGCCTATGTCCTTTCTAAATCTAAATTTATCCAATTTAAATCCGTTATTTCTCGTTCTTACTTGGTTCGATATCCTCAGTATTTTATTAATATCTCCTTTGTTTATGCCCATCATCCACTTGTACACCTCGATGATATCTCCCCTCATTCTACGTCTCTCCAGAGAGTGGAGATTCAATGCTCTAAGTCTATCTTCATACGGGAGATTTCTTATACTGTCATTTATGTCATTTTATGTCAAAGACCTGGGAGTGTTCATGTCAGAGGATCTCACCTTCAAGGACCATAACAATGTAGCAATTGCATCTGCTCGAAAAATGACAGGATGGATAATGAGAACCTTCAAAACCAGGGATGCCAAGCCCATGTTGACACTTACAGATCGCTTGTTCTATCTAGGCTGGAATATTGCTGCACACTAACTGCACCTTTCAAGGCGGGTGAAATTGCTGACCTTGAAAATGTGCAGAGAACCTTCACCGCACGCATAACTGCGATAAACCACCTCAACTACTGGGAACGCTTGAAGTTCCTAAACCTGTACTCTCTAGAACGCAGGCGGGAGAGATACATTATTATATACACATGGAAAATTCTCGAGGGCATAGTACCAAACTTGCACACAAAAATCACTCCCTACGAAAGCAAAAGACTCGGCAGGCGATGTAACATTCCCCCAATGAAGAGCAGGGGTGCCACTAGCACGTTGAGGGACAACACAATAAGTGTGAGGGGCCCAAGATTGTTCAACTGCCTCCCAGCATACATCAGGGGGATTACCAACAAGCCCCTGGCTGTCTTCAAGCAGGCACTGGACAGGCACCTCAAGTCGGTACCTGATCAGCCGGGCTGTGGTTCGTACGTTGGACTGCGTGCGGCCAGCAGTAACAGCCTGGTTGATCAGGCTCTGGTCCAACAAGAGGCCTGGTCACGGACCGGGCCGCGGGGGCGTTGACCCCTGGAATTCTCTCCAGGTAGACTCCAGGTAGTCATTCTTCTTTGTATGTTCTCCAATGAATCTATATCCATCCTGTAGTAAGGAGACCAAAACTGAGCTGCATAATCCAAATGAGGTCTCACTAGTGATGTATAGAGCTGTAAAATAACTTTTGGACTTCTGTTGCTTATACTTCTTGAAATAAATCCTAGTAATCTGTTAGCCTTATTGCGCACACTTAGGCACTGTTGTCTTGGCTTTAGATTTCTGCTTACCATGACTCCCAAGTCTTTTTCACATTCTGTATGATCAAGCTCAACTTCACCTAGTTTATAAATTCGAGGATATTTTCATTACCAACGACTAGCACCTTACACTTGTCCACATTGAACTTCATCTGCCACTTTTCAGACCAAGACATTAATTTATCCAAATCCTCCTGGAGTTCACTGGTATCCTCCTCAGAATGAATTATACGGCCTATTTTTGTATCATCAGCAAATTTACTCATGTCACTTGCAATTCCTTCATCAAGGTCATTAATGTAAATTATGAACAACAATGGGCCCAAAACTGATCCTTGTGGAACGCCACTAGTGACAAATCCCCATTCAGATTTGACCCCATTAATGGAAACTCTCTGCTTTCTATTGGTAAGCCATGCCTCTATCCATGCTAGAACTTTACCTCCTATACCATGAGCTGCCACCTTTCTTAAGAGTCTCTTGTGAGGTACTCTATCGAAGGCCTTACTGAAATCCAAGTAAACTATATCATATTCTTTATCACTGTCTACTGCCTCAAATGTTTTATTGAAAAACGTCAGTAAATTTGTCATACTATAAACTACTTTGAAAGTCTCATTATTACTTTCCTATACGATAATCTCAATTCTTAATAATATGTTACTATTATGTTACCCCCTATTCATATTATAAGTTAATGTCAAAAATGCTCAATGTTATTTTCCTTAAGATAATCTCAATTCCATATTATCATTCAAGAATCTTAACACCTGTAACAATCTAATATCATTATATAATAATTTTAACAGTAAAATTTCATCATATTGTAATTTTGAAAATAATTTTTAACTAGAATAAACTCAATAAATTTCTCTAATATTAAGTACATAGTCTTTAAGGAATAGAATAAGCTGCCCCTAATGCCATGGCATGTCAGTGGCTCTCCTTGCACTCAATTTACATTGTAACTACCGATACCTATGTAATCTGCAATCTGCAATGAAATAAAACTTTACTTTACTTTACTTTACTAAGAACATAAGAAAGAAGGAACACTGCAGCAGGCCTACTGGCCCATGCGAGGCACGTCCAAGTCTCCCACCGGCTTAAGCCAATGCCCCGACCCAGCCAGGTCAGCAGGTCAGGTTACATTCACTTAAGGCAGGAGCACGGCATCTGACCTAGTAGCACAAACTAGTCAGGGCCAACTCACACCCACCCGCACCCAATCATATATTTATCTAGCCTATTTTTAAAACTACACAACGTTTTAGCCTCTATAACTGTAATCGGGAGTTTGTTCCACTCATCGACAACTCTATTACCAAACCAATGCTTTCCTATATCCTTCCTGAATCTGAATTTAACCAACTTAAAGCCATTGCTGCGTGTCGGTAATTCTACCAATATTAATACATACCTAAATGTTGTACAAGTGTCTCATTCATCAACTTAAGTCTTCTAAACCATTTATATAAAATCGAACTTGATGCTGAGGTGGAGTCCTAACATCATGTATTATACTAAGAGCTGTGTCAGGAGGTAGTCCCCCTGACGATGATTATTATTATTGTCATAGGGGAGCACTAACTAGGAGGGATTATAGAGCGCCTGTGGGGAGGGGGATGGAAGGCATTGAGGCTTAATTCAGGGAATTGTACCACGGACCCTATTACCAGCATCAAGGAACCTTCCCTGAAGGGCTCCTGACGAAGGAAGCACCATCAGCAGGCATTGTGCCAAGTGTATGACATCTTTGATCCTTGCATTACTGAGTATCATCCTCGTAAGTAAGTTTATTCAGGTATACACAAATACATACAGTTACATAGATTATCATACATAGCGGCATAGATTAGATTTTAGATTTTGCCACCGAAGTGGCTAGTTTATTGTGCACCCCATATCCATCCTGTGGACGGTAGCGCAAGAGCATATGGATACACAAAAGGCCTAGGCACTAGGCCCCAAAGGGGTTAACAATTGTACATTTGTGTTTATATCAACATTTTAATTATCTGTTACAAGCAAATTTAGGAAATTTGCTTAGTACAATTGGTATCTTATTTCATGAATAAGATATCTTGACATGTCACATAGGTTATTATACTATCTCTATATTCCTCAATAAGTGCACAATTAAGCACATAGTGTTCAAGACATATGTGTAGAGAACCTATGATAACCCAGAAAAGTCTGACTTATTTCCATTGGGGTCCTTTTAGTGCCTGGATTTACCCTTCCTTTCCTTGTATGTATATAGAGTGATTTCTCCCATTTCCCAGGCGCTTTAGGAGCCTCACGGTTTTAGTCATGCTTAGTCATGCTTATTGTCTTGCTGTAAGGTGCATGCAAACATTTTGTGCGCGTTTTCTTCGCTTACTAATCAACTGTGGAGGGACTAGAGGTATATTCAGTGCGAAGGTCCTGTTTTGTTTGTCCTTACATTCAGTGTGGAGTGACTTTTATATATCTTTACATTCAGTGTGGAGTGACTTTTATATATCTTTACATCCAGTGTGGAGTGACTTTTATATATCCTTACTTCCAGTGTGGAGTGACTTTTATTTATCCTTACAACCAGTGTGGAGTGACTTTTATTTACCCGGGTCATCATGTGACTAAGACCCGCGTCAGGAAACACTTGTCCTGTTTCCTGACGAACCTTACCTAACCTTACATTTAGTGTGGAGTGACTGCTTTATACATATATCTTTACATCCAGATATCGTATATCTTTTTAATAGATTGTGACCTGTGAGAACTGGAATTTCAGGATGGCAAATTATATAATTACTTACATTTACCGCTATCACATTGAGGTGATTGATTTATCTTAGGTTAAAATCTACATAATGTGGCACTAGTGTGTGCCTACAGCACCTACATGTGCCCTTAGAACCACAGTCTAAATTTAAAACTACTTTGTGTACCATATTTCATAGTTAGACATGCCTGTCATTGCATTTATAAAACATGGGGTGGCAGATGGAGAAATCCAAATATTTCACCTCGAAGCCTTTTATCTACTCTGAGGCTTTTAACATCTTTTATAATGCCCCTCACATTCATTCTGTGGGTGGTGGTCAAACGATTACGGAAGCACATATTGGGTCCAGGGACTGTACCTCAACATTACAGAGGCACATAATGGGTCTAGGGCCTGTACCTCAACATTACAGAGGCACATAATGGGTCCAGGAACTGTATCTCAAACACTACAAAGGCACATAATGGGTCCAGGAACTGTACCTCAACATTACAGAGGCACATAATGGGTCTAGGGCCTGTACCTCAACATTACAGAGGCACATAATGGGTCCAGGAACTGTATCTCAAACACTACAAAGGCACATAATGGGTCCAGGGACTATCTCAAACACTACAGAGGCACATAATGGGTCCAGGGACTGTATCTCAAACACTACAAAGGCACATAATGGGTCCAGGGACTGTATCTCAAACACTACAGAGGCATATAATGGGTTCAGTGACTGTACCTCAACATTACACACATAATGGATCCACGGACTACACTTTGACTTTTTTGGGTTATCCTAGGTAATTTACATATATATGTAGTATGTTACTGTGTCTGATAATTTGTTATTGTATATACTATGTGTACTTGTACCTAAATAAACTTACTTAATGATGGGTCCAGGCATCAGGGACTGGACCTCAAAGTTCTGATAGCTAAACAAGGGGCTTTCTATATAGTAGTGTGTCATTGATGTCAACTAGACCTGTATACCTTGTACATGTATTGTAGAAATGAAGATTACTGTTATCTTTGTTATTATACAATGATAATGAACTATTTACATGCTTATATCTGGTTATAGGGGTAATGAGTTATTTATGCAGACATGAATTCAGTTACAACAATATTACAGTGTACTTATGACCATAATTTTTAAAGGGGTGGACCAACAAGCCAGCGGAAGGCTTCGGTCAGATGACCAAAAGCTCTAATGGAGGGTCATATGACTAAAACCCGCGTCAGAAAACACTTGTCCTGTTTCCTGACAAACATTACCTAATAGTATTACAGTGTAGCTTATATGTACTCAGTTTTCAGTTACTATTTATGTTACCGTATACATTTTAGTAAGGTATGATTAAATTTAGCCGTATAAGGGGGTATGAGTTACATACAATAAGCAAAGTCAGGGTAGACTGTGTACCCACAATGTGCACTAGAGGTGGACCCCCGTCTATGCTTCAGGCTCAGGGATAAAGCTTATCATATTTTTGATAATATATACTCCTGACGTGTCATATACATAAATATATAACCTAAGTTTATGTAGGCACAGGTACATTTTTGATTACCTAACTTTTGTAATGTGAAATAATAATGAAATAGCCTGTGTCTATATAATGTAATCAGTAAGAATTAGGATTAGTCTGCCAGAAAGTGCCTAGGCATGCTAGTAGCTTTCTTTGTACGTACTTAATATTTTGTAACATGTAAACCACACATTGTAAACTGCAAAGAAATTTTTTTTTTTTTGATAAGTATATTTGTCATACATAGTATAAATTACGTAGGATAACCCCAAAAAAGTCAAAGTATTTCCATTAGGGTCCTCGCTGAGTATTATATATATATAAAGTTCAGGAAAATATTATTAAGCTCGTGTAGAGCAATGCTCACTAAACGAAATTATTTTGAAGATTTGTGTCCATAAAAATTCCTGTAAATTACAATTAGGAATTAATGAATTTTTATTTTCCGATTCAACAAGAAACGTTTTAGATCTTGATGCGACTCACAACGTCTCACTTTTAACTCTTTACTATAATGGAGATTCGCATTATAACCAGCTGATTTAGATTACATAATTGGATATCAACGGCAATAAAAATTAAGACTCAGAAAAGAGTGAATGATATTTATATATGAGGTGAGGAGAGGAGCTTCACTGGGCAGCCACAACAACATCTCTGGAGTAACTATTTTGTATGTGGCGACGCTCACCCCCTCTTATATTACAATAACCGGGAAACACTCTCTCGTCTCCTCTCCATTTTGACGGTAAATTAACCGCACGAGTGCCATTTATTTTTCAAGTTGTAGTACTGTGGCTGTAACTTAAGTTTGTATGACTATCAAATGTTAAGTGTTGGTGTTGTTCTCTTAAGTTCAATTTCAAAGTTCGGGGACGTTATTGGCTTTTATTTTTGTAAATTATTGCAGTTTTGAGTTTGTCAGTAATTGATAATTAGATCAAAAAGGCCTGGTGGCACCTCATGATTTTTGTAGCCTTAAGGGGGATGCTCTGATTGACTTTAAGAGCTCTTAATCCAAGGATTTGGAGTTACTTTCCCCTTCCTTTGATCCTTCCTAATTATTTCACATTTCCTAACTGCTTTATAATACCTTACGAGTTTAGAGCTTCCCCATGAATATATTAATTGTTGCACCTGACAGGCAAGTTGATTAATGTTACTATAGTGAATGATAATGTTTCTTAATTAAGAATTTAAGTATGTTAAGACATGTACGGAGGTATTATAATATATATAAGTAAATTGTCCTTAGGGTTTAAAAATTACAACACTGCATTTAGTCATGACAGATATATTAAGGTGACATTTTGTGTTGCCTCAAGAACCCCAATGGAAATAAATCCCTGACTTTTTTTTGGGTTATCCTAGGTAATCTACACATGCTGCTATGTATGATAATTTATGTAACTATTTATGTGTACCTGCACCTGAATTAACTCACTTACCTTAACCTGGAATATCTCTATGATTTCTCAAGAGGATTTAAGTGACTTGTTAAGATTACTGGTACATTTGAAATGGGATAGTGACAGATTTTGATTGTTGCATCTTTGAGAAAGATTTGTACTAATGCATCAGCTGAGATATGCATAAAACTTTAGTTAAATACTATACAGGTTTACAAATATATGTTGGTTATGTGTCAGTGAATTTTATGCTTTTACATGAATTGCATTAAGCACTATTATAAGCATTCAGTATGCAGTGATGACAAGAGATCATTTCAAATTTGGATAACCCATCAAAGCCTAGCCCATCATCCTAATCATAGTCAGCATTTCACTGTGGCTATTACAATCAGATCTGTGACCTTGATGTGAGTTACAGTAAAAGGTAATTATTTGCCTGTGTATTCTACAATCCCCTTGGAGAGTCCCTGGTTTTTGCTTTCCCTTCAATAGTTTTTATTGCCTATGCATTATTACATTTATTGGTGTTGTGGTAGGTTTTGATTTGTTAAGTTTTATTAATAGGCATCAATGCAATGTAATATAATTAGCCTAAACTAGCCTAACCTAACCTAACTTACCCTAACCTAACAAATGTGAATTGAGAAATTTGCTTAAAACAGTATGTAAGAAATCAACTTTGATTTTAAGTGGGTTGGGTAGTAGTACCAACAGAAATTTATTTCCATTACATTTTGTAATTTATTTAGTCATATAGGAGTGAAACCTTTGTTTACTATAATAATTCTATATTATGGGTGATACAGCAAACAGTAAAACTTACAAAATGGTAAAATTACAAACCATCCCCTACTGCTGTACATTGTATATACAGTGGTACCTCGAGTTACGATATTTTTTCGTTCGAGAATGCTGTTCAAGTACCATTACCAAACGAATTTATCCCCATAAGGAATAATGTAAAATAGACTAGTCCTTTTACACCCCCAAAAATATACTTACAAAAGCATTTAAAAAAATAAACTTACATAAAAGGGCGATTTTGGGGACCATCGTAACTCGAGGTACCACTGTATACCTATATTAGCTTGAATCGTGACCAATGGCTCTAGTCTTTTACTGCCTCTGATACTGTCATTGGTGCCAAAGCCAATTTTGCTGATGCCAGTGTTGTTGAAATGCCCTCTGTTTCCACTGATGCTGCTGAGTCTTCCTGTGTTAAATCTAGTGCTACTGGTATTTTTCCCTGCTACAGCCTGCCTAACTTCTAATCATGTCAGTCACATCATTAGAAGTCAGAGGATTGAGCCTCCAACACTCCTTACACTAAATGCCCAACACAAGTTTTAGCACCTCGTGGAAGTACATACATGTATTTAAAATTTTAAATTACTGTCGGTGATGTTGGTGTCGCTAATGCTGCTACTGCTGACAGTGATACCACCGTTGCTAATGCTGATGCTACCATTGCTAACTAATACATACCTCCATTCCTAACACTGATACTGCCATTGCTAACCCTGCCACCAGTGCCACTGATGGTGCTGCTCTTATAAAACAAAGTTCTCTCTTGATGGTATTGCCCTTAATGCCGACTGTGCCTCCACTTTGCTGTAACACCTGGGACCTTCCCCTCCCCTCCCATGCCGATGTTTTCTCAACACCTCCACTAACTCTGCCACCTATTTTGACCTCGACCGTTTGAAGATTCATTATATGACCCTTATTGGCTTAATGCTTTTCTCTGAATATAATGATTATAATCTGCTACTGTATATGTACTTAATAGATAGTCTGGACACAATTTACATGCAGTTTTGTAAGCATGGTTTCTTTGGACTTTGGAACTCTTGGTTAGCAAATTAACACATAATGTATATTACCAAAATATACATACCTTAGTTCTGGGCATGGCTGATCCTACCCATAGCTTTAGCTATATATGATCAGCCAGAGCTGATTTGTTTGCAGTCTGCAAATCTCTATTGCCATTAAACGTGGCTGATTTGGGACTGCCAACATGGGCCTGTCAAGTACCTTTTATTCAAATTCAAATTCTTATTTCTTTGCAAGTTTACAATGTGACTGACATGTTGTAGGGAGTCCTATTTACATAGGTAGGTTATGTGTGTACAGTGGTCCCTCGGTTTTCGTGCATCTCCAAACTCGAACATTTATGTAAATGTATTTTCGTAAGTGCTGTAGCAAGTGTATTTTTGGGGGTCTGAAATAGACTAACCTACGTGACATTATTTCTTAAGGAAGTAAATTCGTTCGGTAATGGCACTTGAGCAGCATTCTGGAACGAATTTTCGGCGAAAACCGAGGGACCACAAGAGAGCCACTATCATGCCTAGGCATTACAAGCAGACTAAATTTAATGGGTTACAGACTATCTTCTTAAATAATTTTTTTCCAGCAATACACATATCTTCTGTTTACTGGTGTGAGGTTCAATTGTCTTGGAACTCAGATAGTGACAGTGTTTTCTAGTTGTGTTGATGGAAAGCCTACTTTTCATTGGTTTTAACTAATTTTCTTCCATTCAGGGGGGTTGCCCTGATTCTAATGAAGGGTTTATAATCAAAGGTGTTGGAGCTGCCCACTCCTTCCTTGGGTCAAACTTTGATTATCTTCCATTCCACAAACATATGACCTCTACAGAATTAGGACTTCACCATAAATATAGAAATACAGTGGTACCTCGACTTACGAGCTTAATTCGTTTCAGAAGGCTGTTTGAGTGCCGATACCAAATGAATTTGTTCCCATAAGGAATAATGTAAATTAGATTAATCTGTTTCAGACCCCCAAAATTACACTTACAAAAGCACTTACAGAAATACACTTACATAATTGTTTGAGTTGGGAGCTGCTCGTAAGTCGAGGTACCACTGTACTGAAATAATCATCTTGAATTTTCTAGTACGTATATATCTCATTAAGTTTTTATTTCGAAAATCTATCTGTATCTGTGTGACTAAATGGTTATATTTGTTTGTTTTACAATGTCTGTGCAAGGAGTAAATGATCTCTATATTTTCTAGATCGAACAACTTGCTTGCTTCTAAAGAAGATGTGAACATAGAACAAAGCCTGTAACGAGAGTGCAAAAATGCTTACCTGTAGGTTGTCACTTACATTTTTTATACAGTTATGATAATTGCCTTTGTGATATATTCCTTTGTGATATATTCCTTTGTGATTTATACTTTTATCATACATACCTTACATGCCAGTGTTTAATATAGTTTATTGTACATTTTTGAGTTGTATAGATAATAAATTAATCTTGTGTTGAATAGGGGAATTATTTTAATCATGATTACTCTGAAGCATGATTATTGTTATGACAGCTTAATTTGATTTACTTTTTTGTTTTCAGATACTATGCATTATGATAAATGTAATAACTACTGCAGCTAGAGAGAGAGCCATTCAAGTGAAACACACTCAGCTTCGGAAGAGAAAGAAAACGAAACATGGATACAAGACAGTGCTAGTCTTAAGTCAAGTATGCCAGGAAGACGAAAAAAATCGGCCATAGGCCGTAGACGCAAACAACATCGCAGTAAGGTTGCCGTATGCAATAAAAATGTAAATCAGGAAAAAGAAGAAAAGGGGGCATCTAGCTCTCCACCTAAACCTGTACACAAGCGAAAGCAACCGACTCCAAAGAAAGTCAAACAACAGCAACCAACTCCAAAGAAGGTCGACGTGAAACTCCTCTCCGACATCACAAGTACGGCTTCACAGGAGAACACTCCAGAAACTAGTGGTGAGCAAGAAAATGTCAAAGAGATGCCTATTGAAGAAACTAGGAAGACACGAGGAAAGAGAAAGAGAAAGCAGCCTCATATCCTGAGCAGTGAATATGTTCTTGATGATGATGATGATATTGACTTTGATTTAGATTCTTCAACAGAGTACAAACCTCCAAAGGAATTTGAAGAAGATCCTGATGAGTTTGAGGAAGATGAAGTATGTAAGAAAAAAAGGTCAACCAAAGGAAAAACCACAAAGATTAAAGAGGAACCTAAGAAGAAAAAACAAAAAAGAACTGAACCGAAAAAAAATCAGGAAACACTTCAAGATTCTGAAACAGATGGCAGCGGTGTTAAAACTGTAACGAAAAGAAAGTATGTTAAAAAGAAAGCTCTTGCTGTGCCAGACACATCATCACTTAGAGATATACCAGATCTTTCAGAGGGTGATGACAAAGCAGTGATTAAGCCTAAAAGAGGAAGAAAAAAAAAGATAAAACCTAAGATGTTGAAAAAGAGAATGTTAATGGATCAGGAGATTGATTATGTGGAAGGAGAAGAGACTGAACAGGGCAAAAGTAATAAATCCAAAAAGGATTTGAAATATGGCCAGCCCTATTCTGTCACTGGTGAGTTTCCATTGTCTATTATTATTTCTTACCCTTTCAAAGGAGGGTGCCTTGGTACTGGTGAAGGGCTCTTGAGTCAAGGAATTAGAGTTACCCTCTCCTTCCTTGGATCAAACCTGATTGCCTCCCATTCCTTAGGCACTTCTCTATAATCATTATTGATGCAGATTTAATGTTTTCCATGAATGTTATAGTAGTTTTGTCAGCTAGCATAACTCTTGATCCCAGAACCTTTCTAGCACTTTAAGAAAGACATTGAAATTGATAAAAAAAAATTTGTCTATTAAGATTTTTTAAAATTAACTAATATTTCACATTTCTTCATACTTCTTTATAAATATTGCTGCAAATGCAAGATAGGTTTGATATAATCTTTATTAAAGCATTCTCTGTTTTTAGTGCTATTTCTTGAGGTTTACCAGACACATCTAGTCAGTTTTTTACACCTCAGCTTTTTTTAATGAATATTTTTCACTATTTATTTATCTTGTTTTAACATACTGGCCATCTCCCACCAAGGCAGGGTGACCCAAAAAAGAAACACTTTCACTATCATTCACACTATCATAGAAATATTCTTTTAATATATATACAGTGGTACCTTGACTTACGAGTGCCCCAACTTATGAGTTTTCCGAGTTACGAGCCGTCGCTCAGTCGATTTTTTGCTTTGAGTTGTGAGCTAAAATCTGAGTTATGAGCGAGCTTCAGATACACCGCCACTAGTTGGCGGCATATCTGAAGTCAAATCCAACTCTGTACCCAGAGGAATGTCAGGTACTTCGTCCCATCCTACATGCTCTTCCAAGAAATAACTGGAAGGATAATACTCCCATACTAATCCCAGATTGTAGTGAGGCACCTCGTCCCTTGTTTGGTTCTCGTATAAATCTGGGGAAGAGGTAACCTCCATTTCAACACTCAGAGTTTTTCCAGAAACATTAAGGTGGGTGGAGTAGTGATGGTGGTGGGTGGAGTAGTGATGGTGGTGGGTGGAGTAGTGATGGTGGTGGGTGGAGTAGTGATGGTGGTGGGTGGAGTAGTGATGGTGGTGGGTGGAGTAGTGATGGTGGTGGGTGGAGTAGTGATGGTGGTGGGTGGAGTAGTGATGGTTGTGGGTGGAGTAGTGATGGTGGTAGATGAAGTAGTGATAATTGTGGGTGGAGTAGAGATGGTGGTGGGTGGAGTAGTGATAGTGGTGGGTGGAGTAGATATGCTGGTGGGTGGAGTAGTGAAGGTGGTGGGTGGAGTAGTGAGGGTGATGGGTGTAGTAGAGATGGTGGTGGGTGGAGTAGTGAAGGTGGTGGGTGGAGTAGTGAAGGTGGTGAGTGGAGTAATGAGGGTGGTGGGTGGAGTAATGAGGGTGGTGGCTGGAGTAGATATGGTAGTGGGTGGAGTAGTGAGGGTGGTGGGTGGAGTAGTGAAGGTGGTAGGTGGAATATACAATATTTCTTATTTATAAATACATTTTTCTTATTTAAAAACCCATAACAAAAAAATTGGGGTGGTTTTTTGAGGGGCTGGAATTAATTAATGGCATTTCAATTAATTTCAATGAGAAAAATTGATTTGATATACGTACGAGCAAATTGAGTTACGAGCTCGGTCACGGAACGAATTAAACTCGTAAGTCAAGGTACCACTGTATTTATTTTTACCTTAATGGTTGCATCTTGCCAAGACAGGGAGTGTGTACCTACCTATTTGTGGTTTCAGGGGTTGATTCACAGTCCTGGTCCTGCAGTTACAGCTCTCACACAACACAGCATGTGCGAGTATGTGTTCCTGTGCGAGTGGGCGTGCATGTGCAAGTGTACTCACCTAATTGTGGTTGCAGGGGTCGAGACTCGAGACTCAGTGTGTGCGTGTGTGTGCAATGCATGCATGCATGTGTGTGTGTGTATGTACTTGCGTGATATTTATTTAGTATTTGATTAATTTTTTTTTACAGTAACTTATTACACAATCAAATTGAGAAGAATTGCCTGAGTCAGTACACATTTGAATTGCAGATGACATAGTGCACTAATTACTTCACTAGGCAACCATTAATTTCAAATGTTAATTTTATTTCCAGGAAGCTGGTATATTGCCTCTGGCTATTTGCAAGATTTGACACATCTTCTGCAGTGTTTTGAAGAAATTCAGAGCTGGAGGTTTAAGGACTTTGCCATGTGCTGGCAGAAAAAGAAGTTTTCCCTCATCTACAGGTTATGACTGCATCTTACACTACATAATACTTTTCAAACTCATGCTAACCTATGGCTGTAGAAAAAATAGTAGACATCTTCCATGGGGAAGTGGAATAGAATTCTTCCTCCGTAAGCCATGCGTGTCGTAAGAGGCGACTAAAATGCCAGGAGCAAGGGGCTAGTAACCCCTTCTCCTGAATAAACTACTAAATTTAAAAAGAGAAACTTTTGTTTTTCTTTTTTGGGCCTCCCTTCCTCGGTGGGATACGGCCGATTTGTTGAAAGATCTTTTGTTTAATGTTTGACGATTCTAGGGGTCATTGCTCCCTGCCACCTTGGTCCCAAACAATGCCTCTCAGTTGCTGGCCTGAAATATAGCACTGTACAGTGTGATATTGTACTGTACATTGTTTTGCTCTATATTAGTTACTTTCTTGATTTATTTGATACAGCACTCCATATTGTATCAGTTAATTTTTTTGGTGTTTTGTATCTCTAAAGCAGGTTAACACATTGATCTAGAGCCATGTGGGAACTGGGTGTGGTATAGATTAACTATTCAATATTTGCTGTCCTAATTAAAGAGAGAAATGACTTTGTCAGATTTACATCCATTAAAAAACAAAAAGCCTGTGTGTGCTTCATATACCAACAAGGAGGGTGTTCATTTATGATGTGGGCATCATGGCTAGTGGAAGTTACTTGTGTCACTTGTTTTCTGTGCTGGGCTACCCTTGTGGTTCAGCCTGATTGTTTCCCATGTGCTGTACGACACTTGTGGGCAGTGTAAAGGTATGAGTTGCATACATATAGCCCTTCAAGGGTTCTTGATCAAAGAAACTAGAGCTACCTTCCCTTACCTCTGATCAAACCTATTGGCTTCCACTCTTTGGGTGCTATATAACCCCTACAGGTTTAGTGCTTCCATTGAATAATAATAATAATGCATAAACACAGAAAGAGGCTCAACTTAGGAAACAAATTGTTATAAGGTTGATTGAACTGCATGAAGTAACATTTCTTTCAATAATTATTTTTTCTATTAATTCTTAAGTTGGGTTGTAAAAGTGCAACAGAAGACAAATGAATAGTAATACAGTACTGATTTCCTCTCTTGGTTTACAGGGGTCGTCAGAACTTCAAGGAGCTGCTAGAATTCTCAGAAGAGGTGGCATTGCTGACTAAGAGATTCTTGCTTCCTCCACACAATTTGAAGTTGAGGATTGGAGCACTCTACACCATTTATGGTCTCTACTATAAACACCCTTTCAGGTGAGATAGTTTAGTACGTATTTGGATTTGCAGTTTTTATTTTTGTTGCACTGTAACGAGGTTACAGCTCAGTGTGCAGGTGTCAGGGTAAATGTGTAATTGTAGACCAGTCCTTTGAGGCTTTATTCTGAAGTTGCAGCATTCATTGAAGGCCTGCTAAGTGGCTCATTCTTGCGGATTTTTTCCTGATTTCCGGCTGTATGGTATTTTGTAAATCAGAATTTAGATTTAAAATAAGAAATTAAAATGTAAGATTAAGACAAATCCTTGTAACTTCACGAGTAAGAAAAGTGAGCTCTAATTAGTTTGCTTATAAAGAAAAGGTATAAAATATGTAAGATAAACACATGAGTGGAATGTGGATGACAAAAGAGTACTACAGATTAAGAACCAATTGAAAGAAAGGACCCACGAGAAATAGGCATCAAAAAGACACAACACCAAGCTCTGAATTGTTAGTAATTGAGAGCTGTAATTATTTATTTAACCCTTTCTGTATAAATTACTAAATGCAAAAAAGAAGAAACACTCATTTCTTCTTTTACAGGTCACCCTGCCTTGGTGGGAAATGGCTGGTGTTAAAAAAAATTACCTATTTATAGTTACAGGAGCAGGGCTGTGCTCATACAGGAGGACCCCACTTATACAGCAGGTTAAGTTCTGGGCTGCTGCTGTAAAGTGAAACATAACCTTTTCTTTACTTTCAAATGCATGCAGAACCCTGATAACATGTTTACACTCTCATATATTAAGTGAGCAATAGAGCTAGGCCTAAAAAATGCATATTCAGTACACACATTACTTAAAACATTTTCGTCCTTAGCTTACAGCGAGTGGATAATAAATTTATTGTAGGTAGCCTGAATAAATGAAGAATGGGTGTAATTGAAAACTGCTGTGTTAACAAAGCGCTGTAAAGCGAGGCTCTCCTGTAGTGTCATCTATAACAATTGATTCATCATGCAATATTTTTTTAAATTTCCAGTGGTAGTAGCATTTGCTACCTCCTCTTCTAAACCATTCCATTGTTCCACTGTTCTGTGAAAGCAAATTTTGTGCTGCCTTGCAATGAGTTAAAAGGTATTTGATAAAATTAGCTACAGTATTTTTATGCAAGATTGATACACTATGTTTGGGAAGCATGTTAAGGATGCCCACTACAGAATGTATTTGATCTCTTAGGCACTTCTTCAAGATCCGTCTTATTAGAAGTGAATATCAAGAACTTGTGGAATTGGTGGAGAAATTTCGGACCAGAGTAGACAATCCTGACCCAGCATACATTTTTCGCAAGATGGAAGTTGAAGGGGCCTACCATCATGTTGCCACTTCTAGTGAGGTTGGTGAATGTCTGATAAATTATCTTGGATTTTTACTCCTGTTCCTTTAGTTAACTCTGGTTATCTCGATTTTCCAGACTTGCCCCTAACTGTCATATCTGAGCGCCTCTGCAAAGACAGTGATTATGTATGAGTGAGGTGAAAGAGTTGAATGATGATGGAAGTATTTTCTTTTTGGGTCACCCTGCCTCGGTGGGAGATGGCCGACTTGTTGGAAAAAAAAAAAATATTACTCCATAGGAAAGTGGAGAAGAATTCTTCCTCTGTAGGTCATGAGTATTGTAAGAGGTGACTAAAATGCCAGGAGCAAAGGAGCTAGTAACACCATCTGTATAAATTACTAAATGTAAAAAGAAGAAAACTTTTGTTTTCTTTTTCGGGTCATCCTGCCTTGGTAGGAAACAGCTGGTGTGTTAAGAAAATTAATAATAAAAATAAAAGTAAAATTGATAATTTATCTGTACAAGTACACTTAACCCTTTCACTGTGTGTGATGTAAATTTACTCATGGATCAAACTGTCTGATACATATACAGTGGACCCCCGGTTTTCGTGATTTTTTTCGTTCCAGAATGCTGTTCAAGTGCCGTTAACGAAGGAATTTGTTACCATAAGGACAAATGTAAATTAGATTAGTCCTTTTAGACCCCCAAAAATACACTTACAAAAGCACTTACAAAAATACACTTACATAATTGTTCGAGTTTGGAGCATTACAAACACCGAGGGTCCACTGTACTACAGTGGAACCTCGGCTTATGAGTTTAATCCGTTCCGTGACCTTGCTTGTATCTCGATCTGCTCGTATGCTGAGTCGATTTTTCTCATTTAAATTAATTGAAATGGTATTAATCCGTTCCAGCGGAATTCCTGCTCTCAGAGGCAGGAAAAATACACTTCAATATAACTCTCATATTAACTCTACGGCTTATTTATCTATCACAATTGATTTAATATGACATAATAAACAATATAAATAAAATAGATTCCCCGTGAAATTAAGTGCATTTTATTGCCAGTAGGAAAGTTTTTCTGAAACGTGCTTCTCTAAACTGTAATTTTTTTCCTTCCAAATTTCTACACTCTGGGTAATTAACAATGCATGTCCTTCCATAGTTAATGGGTTAAGTCATGTACAACAGTAATGTAAATTTACTTGGAATTATTCCCAAAACATACTATGACTATCAAGGATTATAAGGTTGATTTCTCTCTTTAAGATCCAGTCATGGCAAGGACCAGTTATAATATGCAAATGAGTAGTACAGAGCTATAGCCAGAAAAATACAAGATGATAGTTGTGGTCTTCTGAGTTTAACACCTCTCTCAGAGAATTGCTTTCACCTACATAGCTACCAACTCACTCTCCACTGCCCCTATCCTCAGAACCCCAAAAGTAAATGCTCAAAGTACAATTTAAATTCTCATATTTTAACCTGATGCAAATGTTTAATATATTCAATTTTATAATTAGTGCAACCTGATCAACCTATGTTTTGTACATCTAGTGTTAACTAATCAGTAATCTATTAAGTTTAGACTGCACGTAATGCCAAGCCATGATAGTCACTCTCTTTGCACTACAAATCATTGTAAACCTTTGCTTTAAAAACTACCTAAGTAAATATATTTCCTACAATATGTCAACCACATTGTAAACTTGCAAGGAAATAAAAAAATTTGTAATTTGAAATTTGAAATTGAACTTTGATATTTGAAATGACAACATGTACAGTTATAACACTAATATTGCCTTATTAATCTTTTGTTAATCTTAAGTTTGTCCAAAGTGCTCTGCACATAAAGGGGCTTTTGGCATGTACACCTAATTGTTATACTCCTTTGTACAAACATGTATCATGCAAAAATAAAAAAAATATTATTATTATTAATTACAGTGGACCCCTGGTTTTCATTATTTTTTTCGTTCCAGAATGCTGTTCAAGTGCCATTACCAAACAAATTTATTCTCATAAGGAATAATGTAAAGTAGACTAGTCCTTTTTAGACCCCCAAAAATACACTTACAAAAGCATTTAAAAAAATACACTTACATAAAAGGGCAAGTTTGGAGCAGGACGAACACCAGGGGTCCACTGTATTATTATAATTACAGTTGACTCAGATTATTGGCAGTTTAGTACTGGCTGAAGGAAAGTGAATGTACATTTTAATGACTATTACTCTAAACCTAGACATTTTCTATGTCTTTTTGTTATTGTAAGTTCTTTCTGTTTTACATTTTTTTACTGTTCATTCATGATTGCTACGTTTTTTACTATCCCATCGCACTAGCCACTGAGCTACAAAGAGTCGTAGGAATTTTTTGGTACAACCAGCATCACCAGTGTCACAAAAGTCATTGAATGATTTGTTTCCATGACCCGTTTACACTAGAGCATAGATTATTTAACAAAAAATAAGTACATATATAAGACTGCACTGGGGCAAGAGGTATAAACAGAATCTGAAAGTGTCACAAGAAGAAATATATAGTACATGAACCCTGGACATCTGAGTTGAAAAAACAGCTCGACCTTTTGCCTACATTATTTCACTTGCAATTTTTGACTCAAATTTTTGCTTTTTAGATGGGTCTGGACTTCTATTCTTCGGAACGTGATATGGTTGACGTAAAGTATGAGTCTCAACGTCTTGCAAATGCATCGCCTGTTGTCAGTGCCCTTCCTCCCGAGAAGCGAGACATTGACAATCACCTATTACAGCAGTATTATAAGGCCAAAGCTGTTTCTATGGGTAAGTACTTGTGATCATCATATTTTCCAAATTCTCTTAATGCAACAGTGTAGGTAATTTTAAGGTTAAACTATGAAAGATGCTCAGAAGACTATGACTAGCAGTGTCAACCCACTTATCAGTTTATTTCTATATTTATGTGTCAAAGTAATTTTTTAGTTGTCTGATAGCATGAAACAGAATGAGTCACAAGCCCCATTAATGAAACCTCTCTACTTTCTTCTGCTTTCTATTGCTAAGCCATGCCTCTATCCTTGCTAGAACTTTTCCTCCTACACCTTTCTTAAGAGTCTCTTGTGAGGTACTCTATTGAAGGCTTTACTGAAATCCAAATAAACAATGTGGAATAAAAAATTTGTATATACACATACAGTAGTGTTATAATTTTTCAGAAGTTTTAAATGCAATAGGACTGATTTTTGACAGGAATCTAAAAACTTCAGGAAACTGAAATTCTTCTTAGTTGTTCTCTTGGGGTAAATCAAATAAACCAGAATCTCAAAAGACTCCATAAACTTTCTAAATTGGATAAATTATTTTTTGTTTTTTATTACCATGACCAGAGTCACTTATTTTAAATGCACTTTTGCTGTTTGGTGATGTTCTGGCCTCTAGACCAGACAGTGAAATGTCTGATAAGAAAAAGAAGTGATTTGCCTTAAATATTAGGCAAATAATAGACTTATTGCAGTGTATGTAGAAAAGGAGTTTTAATAGCATCATAAACAATATTTGGTGCATTAAGGTATGCATGATATAGTGGGTCCAATGTTTTTTTCAAGTTATATATAAATAATACTGTACCAGAGAAAAATTGTGCTGAGCAAAAACTTTTTAGCTTCTCAATTCTAAGATTTAGGTTAAGTTGTTGTATGAGTGGCAAAGAGAAAGACTGAAGGTGTACATTAAAGTGATAATATAATGTGTGAGAAAGCAGGGTTTTTTCCACAAGAAAATAGAAATTAAAATTCCTTGTAACTTCACACTTGGTTACAAATCTAATTTTATACTTGGGTATTGAATGAGACAGATTTCTTCTGATAGACAAGTACTGTACCAGGATATTTTATACGATTTACTGATTTCTGGGTGTATCTTAACCCTAGGGACACGTCTGTTTCGACTTTGTTGTACCTCATTACAACTTGAGGTAGTAGGTTGATCGTCAGCAACCACCCAGGGAGGTACTACCGTCCTGCCAAGTGAGTGTAAAACGAAAGCCTGTATTTGTTTTACATGATGGTAGGATTGCTGGTGTCTTTTTTCTGTCTCATAAACATGCAATATTTCAGGTACGTCTTGCTACTTCTACTTACACTTAGGTCACGCTACGCAAACATGTACACCTTTATGTATACACACTCATCTGAGTTTTCTTTGATTTTATCTTAATAGTTCTTGTTCTTATTGCTTTTCCTTTCATATCCATGGGGAAGTGGAATAAGAATCTTTCCTCCGTAAGCCATGGGTGTTGTGAAAGTCAACTAAAATGCCGGGAACAATGGGCTAGTAACCCCTTTTCCTGTATAGCTTGCTAAAAAGAAAAAGAAGAAAACCGTCAAAGTGGGATGTTTGAATGTGCGTGGATGTTGTGCGAATGATAAGAAAGAGATGATTGTAGATGTTATGAATGAAAAGGGAGTTTCAGTGGGGAGAAATAAATGGGATTAGGTCAGGGGTTTCAAATAGAGTTAGAGCTAAAAAAGGAGTGGCAATAATGTTGAATAATCAGTTATGGCAGGTAAAGAGGGAATATAAATGTATAAATTCAAGGATTATGTGGAGTAAAATAAAGGTTGGATGTGAAAAGTGGGTTATAGTAAGTGTTTATGCACCTGGAGAAGAGAGAAGTGTAGAGGAGAGAGAGAGAAATTTTGGGAAATGTTGAGTGAGTGTGTGGAGAGTTTTGAACCAAGTGAGAGAGTAATTGTGGTTGGGGATCTTAATGCTAAAGTGGGTAAAAATGTTGTGGAGGGAGTAGTAGGTAAATTTTGGGTGCCAGGGGTAAATGTAAACGGGGAACCATTAATTGAGCTATGTGTAGAAAGAGGTTTGGTAATAAGTAATACATATTTTATGAAAAAGAGGATAAATAAATATACAAGGTATGATATAGCGCGTAAGGAAAGTAGTTTGTTGGATTATGTATTGGTGGATAAAAGGTTGATGGGTAGGCTTCAGGATGTACATGTTTATAGAGGGACAACGGATATATCGGATCATTATTTGGTTGTAGCTACAGTTAGAGTAAAAGGTAGATGGGACAAAAGAAAATGGCAACAGCAAGTAAGAGAGAGGTAAAAGTGTATAAACTAAGGGAGGAGGAAGTTAGGGTGAGATATAAGCAACTATTGGTAGAAAGGTGGGCTAGTGCAAGTAGGAGTAGTGGGGGGGTTGAAGAGAATTTGGGATAGTTTTAAAAATGCAGTATTAGAATGTGGGGCAGAAGTTTGTGGCTATAGGAGGGTGGGTGCAGGAGGAAAGAGGAGTGAGTGGTGGAATGAAGAAGTAAAGGGTGTGATAAAAGAGAAAAAGGTAGCTTATGAGAGGTTTTTACAAAACAGAAGTGTTAATAGAAGAGCAGAGTATATGGAGAGTAAAAGAAAGGTGAAGAGAGTGGTGAGAGAGTGCAAAAGAAGAGCGGATGAAAGAATGGGAGAGGCTCTGTCAAGAAATTTTGCTGAAAACAAGAAAAAATTTTGGAGTGAGATAAACAAGGTAAGAAAGCCTAAGGAACGAATGGATTTGTCAGTTAAAAACAGAGTAGGGGAGTTAGTAGATGGGGAGCTGGAGGTATTGGGTAGATGGCGGGAATATTTTGAGGAACTTTTAAATGTACTGGCCAGGGAGGTACAACATCGTTTAGAAGTGAAGAAGAACAGGATGTGAGTGTGGGGAGGTGCGTGAAGCATTACGTAGAATGAAAGGGGGTAAAGCATCTGGAACTGATGGGATCATGACAGAAATGTTAAAAGCAGGGGGGATATAATGCTGGAGTGGTTGGTATTTTTGTTTAATAAATGTATGAAAGAGGGGAAGGTACCTAGGGATTGGCAGAGAGCATGTATAGTTCCTTTATATAAAGGGAAGGGGGATAAAAGAGAGTGTAAAAATTATAGGGGAATAAGTTTACTGAGTATACCAGGTAAAGTGTATGGCAGGGTTATTATTGAAAGAATTAGAGGTAAGACAGAGAGTAGGATTGCAGATGGGCAAGGAGGCTTTAGAGTGGGTAGGGGATGTGTAGATCAAGTGTTTACAGTGAAGCATATATGTGAACAGTATTTAGATAAAGGTAGAGAAGTTTTCATTGCATTTATGGATTTAGAAAAGGCATATGAGAGTGGATAGAGGAGCAATGTGGCAAATGTTACAAGTGTATGGAATAGGTAGTAAGTTACTGAAGGCTGTAAAGAGTTTTTATGAGGATAGTGAGGCTCAGGTTAGGATGTGTAGGAGAGAGGGAGATTACTTCCCGGTAAAAGTAGGTCTTAGACAGGGATGTGCAATGTCACCATGGTTGTTTTAATATATTTATAGATGGGGTTGTAAAAGAAGTAAATGCTAGGGTGTTGGGGAGAGGGGTGGGATTAAATTATGGGGAATTAAATGCAAAATGGGAGTTGACACAGTTACTTTTTGCTGATGATACTGTGCTTATGGGAGATTCTAAAGAAAAGTTGCAAAGGTTAGTGGACGAGTTTGGGAGAGTGTGTAAAGGTAGGAAGTTGAAAGTGAACATAGATAAGAGTAAGGTGATGAGGGTATCAAACGATTTAAATAAAGAAAAATTGGATATCACATTGGAGAGAGGGATTATGGAAGAAGTAAATGTTTTCAGATATTTGGGAGTTGACGTGTCAGCGGATGGGTTTATGAAGGATGAGGTTAACCATAGAATTGATGAAGGAAAAAACGTGAGTGGTGCGTTGAGGTATCTGTGGAGACAAAAAACGTTATCCATGGAGGCAAAGAAGGGAATGTATGAAAGTATAGTGGTACCAACACTCTTATATGGGTGTGAAGCATGTGTTGCAAATGCTGCAGCGGGGAGGAGGCTGGAGGCAGTGGAGATGTCCTGTCTAAGGGCAATGTGTGTGTAAATATTATGCAGAAAATTGGAATGTGGAAATTAGGAGGTGTGGAGTTACTAAAAGTATTTGTCAGAGGGCTGAAGAGGGGTTGTTGAGGTGGTTTGGTCATTTAGAAAGAATGGATCAAAGTAGAATGACTTGGAGAGCGTATAAATCTGTAGGGAAAGGAAGGCAGGGTAGGGGTCGTCCTAGAAAAGGTTGGCGGGAGGGGGTAAAGGAGGTTTTGTGGGCGAGGGGCTTGGACTTTCAGCAAGCATGTGTGAGCGTGTTAGATAGGAGTGAATGGAGACGAATGGTTATTGGGACATGACGATCTGTTGGAGTGTGAGCAGGGTAACATTTTGTGAAGGGATTCAGGGAAACCAGTTAATTGATTTAGTTGGACTTGAGTCCTGGAAATGGGAAGTACAATGCCTGCACTTTAAAGAAGGGGTCTGGGATAGTGACAGCTGGGAGGGACTATTCTCAGCTGTCGTATCTGAGCGCCTCTGCAAAGACAGTGATTATGTATGAGTGTGGTGAAAGTGTTGAATGATGATGAAAGTATTTTCTTTTTGGGTATTTTCTTTCTTTTTGGGTCACCCTGCCTCAGTGGGAGACGGCCGACTTGTTGAAAAAAAAAAATGATGCAAAATATAGTGCCTAATATTTTTGGCTTCTTAGCTTTTGTCTTCTTGGCTCCCTGACTAATTTATTAGCTTGCTTTTAAATTATCCTCCTGTGCAGAAAAGTTTAGCAATTTAACATAGAAACCTTACTTATTAATAGTTAACTACTTAATGAGAAACATTTAAATCCCTGAGTTATGTTTTAAAGTAACTTTTGATGTTTCTTGACAAAGTCTAATCTTCCTTTATCAATTCTCAGGTGATGGCAGAGAGCCAGAGAAAGCTGTCCACCTTGTTCAGATGTCACTTCCAGAAGATGTTGATAAGGCTCTAAAGCAGCTGAAGGAAGATACACTCGTTGAGCTGGGTCTAAAGGAAACATACAGTAAGACATCCGCCACAGACGCTGATGGGAATCAGCTGTCAGAGATAGGTAAGATCATTATCATTAAGTTCATTCTGCTCTTTCAAATTCTCAAGGGGATCTCTTTGATACTGGTGAAGCAGAGGCGAATTTACTGATAAGCAGACTAAACGGCCACCTAGGGGCTCCAAAATAACTATTTGTTACTTGATCCCCAATGAGTTGCAGTGGCAGTCATTTGGTTTTATTATTACCAGAGTAAAATACTTTGTCTTCTGTACAGTACAGTGGTCCCTCGGTTTTCGCCGAAAATTCGTTCCAGAATGCTGCTCAAGTGCCATTACCAAACGAATTTACTTCCTTAAGAAATAATGTCACGTAGGTTAGTCTATTTCAGACCCCCAAAAATACACTTGCAACAGCACTTACGAAAATACACTTACATAAATGTTCCAGTTTGGAGATGCACGAAAACCGAGGGACTACTGTATTAGCATTGAATAATGATTTCATAGTTCTGATGATAGTTGTAACATCCATTGCAACTACATACCACTGGGCCCCCTAAATGTTCTGCTTAGGGCCCTCTGGCCCTCTAAATTTGCTACTGTGGGGAAGTGCTCTGAGGCAATTGGAGCTCCCCTCTCCTTCCTTGGATCAAACCTGATTATCTCTCAAACCAACATTACAGGTGGGGTTTGAACCTATGGTGAGTGAGTGATAAAACTCCAGGCCAGTGTAAAAGTCACTCTTCTCTCATTCCACAGGTGCTATATGACTGGTTTAGCAGTTTCCATGAATTCAGTAATATTAATTAGCTTTTATAAACAAAAGCTATTTTGCTTTATAGTCTTCTTCTGTAGTAAATGCGTTGTCAACCCCTATCGGGCTCCACTACCTATACAGTTAAGTCTGAGATTAGAACCATTTTGGACTAATAAGTATTAAGTAGATTGATAGGCAGTGACTATCCTCAAAGGTACTACCATCCTTTTGCGTGTGTGAAGCAAGCATTGCTAATCTTTTCTTTCTGTCTCATAAATATATATAAGATGACAGGTAAACATTACAAACTTTTACTTACACTCAGTATGAACTTACATATACTTTTCTGTGAGTGTCTTAATAGTGTTTAGTTGTTTCCTTTCGTGACACCTGGAGACTAAGCTGTCTCTAGATGCCAAAATTTTGGAAGCATACATATTCTTTTATCTCGATAATTTCACAGTGGCATAAAAATGAAAGACACATAATGAAGGCAAGTGCCATTATTGTCTTTCCAGAGGCTGAATAAGGAGTTTAGCATTGATGAGGGAGTTTAGCATTGATGCGGAGTTTACAATTGATGCAGGGAGTTTAGCATTGATGCAGGGAGTTTAGCATTGATGCAGGGAGTTTATCATTGATGCAGGGAGTTTTAACATTCATGCAGGGAGTGTAGCATTCATGCAGGGAGTGTAGCAGGCATGCATGGAGTGTAGTAAGCATGCAGGGAGTGGGGATTCCCCTTCATAGAGACTCAAGAATTCCTCCCCCAACAAGTGTTTAATTGTGATGAAACAGGCCTGTTTTGGAAGAAAATGCCCAAGAGGACCTTCATTACTCATTACCCTATCTTCCAGATGCCTGCAACTCTTCAATAAAGGTAAGTAAATGTATATATATGTTATTTTTAATTATTTTGTATGTGAATATTTTTTTGTGGAA
Source organism: Cherax destructor (assembly GCA_009830355.1). NCBI lineage: Eukaryota > Metazoa > Arthropoda > Malacostraca > Decapoda > Parastacidae > Cherax > Cherax destructor. Next base: position 169,639 of record WNWK01003269.1, read on the forward strand.
CGGATTAATTGTATTTACATTATTTCTTATGGGAAATAAGGGTTCGAATTTTGTATACTTCGTGTTAAGTAATAGCTCCTGGAACGGATTAATTACGAAACTCGGGGGTCCACTGTACAGTAATAAATTAGTAATTTTTTTTTTTTTCAACAAGTCTCCCACAGAGGCAGGGTGACCCAAAAAGAAAGAAAATCCCCAAAAAGAAAATACTTTCATCATTCAACACTTTCATCTCACTCATACATAATCACTGTCTTTGTAGAGGCGCTCAGATACGACAGCTGAGAATAAGTCCCTCTCAGCTGTCACAGGATAGTGATAGAAATTAGTAATACAATATATATGTCGTGCCGATTAGGTAAAACTTGCGATTTTGGCTTAAATAGCAACACTCACCTTGCCATATAAGACAAGTGAAAATTTGTGTATGCAATAATTTCGCCAAAATCATTCTGAACATAAAGAAAAAAATATATTTCATTGTGTTTGTTTATTATTAAATTAATGTTAACGTATCTAAAATATATTTAGTTGGGTCAGGCTAAATTAAATTGAGCTTGTTGTAATAAGGTTAGGTAGGTTTTCAAAGTTTCTCTTGGTACAAAATTATAAATTCTTACATTAAAATAAATGAAAAAATATATCTTTAAACGTATAAGAGAAAATCTTAGAAAGGACTTAATTTTAGATTAGTTCTTGCTAATTGACCAGTTTTACCTAATCGGCACGACATATAAATAAACATTTAAATAAACATTTAAAATAACATTTACTTACCTTTATTGAAGACTGTTGCTGGCATCTGGAAGATAGGGAGGAGGAGTGAGGGAGCACTTATTGTTTGGAAGGGGAATCCCCTTCCATAAAGACTTTAGGTAACAAGTCCTTATCTGAGGTTACTTCCCTTCTTTGTCTTTTAATGCCACTAGGACCAGCTTGAGAGTCACTGGACCCCTGTCGCTCAAAATAACTGTCCAGAAAGGTCTGTTTCTGGCGTCTCTTTAAGATGTCCCTGAAGTGGGACATTGTTTTGTCACTGAACATGTTGCAGAGATGGCTTATTTCAGCTTCCTCAGGGTGGTATTTCTCCACAAAACTTTGCAACTCATTCCACTTTGCACACATGTTCGCACTGAAGAAGGCACCTCCTTCACTCCCTCTTTCTCCTCCTCTGAAGCAAGTTCCTCAGCTGTGGTCTGATGCTGTTCCAGATGAAGCTCTTACAGCTCTTCAGTGGTTAGCTCTTCCCTGTGGTCCTCCACCAACTCTTCCACATCCTCGCCACTCACCTCCAACCCCCATGGACTTCCCCAATGCTACAATACATTCCACAACAGGCAGAGGGTCGGCATGGTCAGGGTCAGCCTCAAACCCTTCAAAATCCCTCTGGAGGACACATTCTGGCCACAAATTTCTCCAAGCAGAGTTCAAAGTCCTGGAAGTCACTCCCTCCCAAGCCTTTCCTATAAGGCTTATGCAATGGAGGATACTGAAGTGATTCCTCAATTCAGTGTCTGAGGTTATGTCAAAACACTTTTGAAACACTGCTTTGGTGTAGGGTTTTTTGAAGTTAGAAATGACCTGCTGGTCCATGGGCTGGATGAGAGGAGTGGTGTTAGGAGGCAAGAACTTCACTGTTATAAAACTGAAGTCCCTAGACAACAGGTCTACCAAGTTTGGAGGATGAGCAGGAGCATTGTCCAGTAACATGAGGCTCTGGAGTGGCAATTTATTTTCCAGGAGGTATTTTTTCACACTGGGGCCAAACACTTCATGAACCCACTCTTTGAAAATTTCCACAACACACACAATTTATTCTTGATGACATAGTTTTTCTTGAACACTGGGATTTTCTGAGTGATACACCAGTAAAGGCTTCACTTTAAAATCCCCATTAGCGTTAGCACAGAACAAAAGAGTTAGCCTGTCTTTCATAGGCTTGTGTCCTGGCAGTGCCTATTCCTCCTGCATGATGTAGGTCCTCTTTGGCATTTTCTTTCAAAAGAGGCCTGTTTCGTCACAATTGAACACTTGTTGGGGTTTGAATTTTTCAGTCTCTACGTACCCCTTAAATTACTGCAGGAATTTTTCAGCCGTACGTTTGTCTGAACTTGCAGCCTCACCATGCCTTATCACACTATGTATGCCACTACGCTTCTTAAATCTGTCAAACCAGCCTCTGCTGGCCTTAAATTCACTATCAGCACTTGTTGCAGGCATTTTCTTTATGAGATCGTCATGCAACTGCCTTGCCTTTTCACAAATGAGTGACTCCGAAACACTATCACCCGCTATCTGTTCATTGTTGATCCACACCAGCAAAACTTCTCAACCTCTTCAATTGTTTGTGATCTATTTTTGGTTAACATGTCTACACCTTTTGCAACATCAGCTTCCTTGATTTCTTTTCTCTTCGCCAGGATAGAAGCAATTGTTGATTTGCTTTTGCCATACATCCTAGCAAGCTCCACAACTCGCACACCACTCTCGTATTTTTGTACTATTTCTTTCTTCACTTCTATGGTGATTCTCACTTTCTTTACCAAAGGGGTGCCACTAAGAAGTATCTTTGGGCCAATGGTGACTTATTTCACAGTCACACTCAATAAACAAGCACCAAACACAATGAATTAATTGTGAAATGTTTGGATGAGCGCACAGGGTAATGTTTCAAAGATAAACAAAGCCAGACTGACTCATGACGCCTGCGTGGGGAGGTGCACAGGCGTGGGCAGGCAGACAGGTCTGGTACGTGGGACGAAACACAGGGCATAGTGCGAAACTCGGGACAAAATTTAGCTGAAAAAAACGGTTCTAAACTCGAAGCATCCGATACTCAGGGCGTACGAAACTCGGGGTTCCACTGTATTTTATTAGCCACCTGAGATTTGCCTTTTTTCTATTTTCAGGTACCAGACGTGCTCATATCAGAGCAAGAGTAGTGACTGTAGATACAACTGAAGAGTATCTGAAGAAAAAGGGACTAGTGAAGACTTTTGCATTCAAAGGAAAGTCAGGAAGAATGGTACGTAAAAGAAGACTTTTGAAACGTCATATGCAAAAGACAGGCAAAAGTGAAAATGTAGAAAGTGATGATGATGATGATGATGATAATGATGATGATAATGATGTCGCTAAGCAACCAGTTAATCGTGTTTATAAAGATATTGGAACAGTACTGGATAAGAATGTACGTCAGTTCATGAGCCCACCTTCAGCTTGCACCCTTAGTATGCCATTGAAACCGACAGAAAAGACTGATGAAGCTATTTGCAATAAGGAAGACCAAGAAGATGAAATTGATAGTGATGATGATGTGAACAATGAACTTGCAGATGATGAACCTTTAGAACAAGACGATATACAAACACCACCAAAGAATAAAAATGTCATTTCTTCTAATGCTGACCAGGAACACGATGAGGATCTTGCTTCTCTTCCTGAAGTACATCTGCCTCCCAAACGGAAGCGAGGACGGCCAAGAAAAAATGCTCTTCAAAAAGCTTTAGAAAATTCAAAAAGAAAAATTTCATATAAGCCAGTATCATCGTTATGCTTTGGGA